>JAGFNQ010001311.1:235509-250879 GCA_024364735.1 Boesenbergia rotunda | reverse complement strand
GGGAGGTCAAATTAAAAGAATTATTGAATATTTCAAGGCGATATATTTTTATGCATTTTCAAATCCTTCTGAAAACACAAGTAATTTCCTTTCAAATATTATAATTTTTTTTAAAATATTATTATTTTCAAAATGTTTTTTAAATAGAATCAATTTGAAATAATATTTCCCTTGAGCTTGGAAAAATTTCCAGGACACTTAAGGAAATGTTCTTGTAGCTAACAAGGCTTCCTAGGATTGTGTCAGACTGAAAGATAAACTAAGTCAAGTAAAATATTGTGCCTTCAAAAGTTCATACATTTTTCAAAATGTGCTTGCATATACTTTCAAAATACTATCATTTTGGCTTATGAAAATTTTTTGTGGAAATAGTAATTACTTGAGTTGGAGAATTTCCAGGACACTTAGGGAAATGTCCTTGTAGTTAACAAGGTTTCCTAGGATTGTGTCAAACTGGAAAAGAAACCAAAGCAAGTAAAATATTATGTGTAAGTACTTTCAAAAGATAAGTCATGTAATTTTCTTTAATATTTTAAAAGTACTTATGTTTTTCAAATTCATAATATTTTTCAAAGTACTTATGTTTTTCAAACTCATGATATTTTCAAAAAAAAATATACTTATATTTTTCAAAAAGCTCAATATCTTTTAAAAGTACTTGCATTTTTTTTGTATTTGCATTTTTCAAAATATTCAAAACAAGTAAATTAAATATTTCTTGTTGCTTATCATATACACTTGACTCCAATTCTAGTATTGAGCATCAATTCTTCATTCTTTCAAAATTTTGGTATTTAAAAATTATCATAATTCTTGACATTATTTTTTCGCTCAAATTTTTATATTTTCAAGACTCATAAGCTTTGATACATAAATTTTAAATTTATTTTAAAAAATATTTTTCAAAAGTTCTTTATTGGTATATGGCCAAGGGGGAGAGTAGAAAAGGTGAAAATTAAATTCTTCCTAAAATTTTTTTCCCGTTTTAAAGAAAGTTTATCTTAGAAGCTCTCAAAAATATTTTCACTTTAACCTAAGGTTTTTTTAACATAAGAATCTCATTTGTGATACCTAGAAATTTTTGTTTCAAAATATCATTTCAAACTAAACTTATGAGTATGTTTATACTTAGAACTCTTTTCAAGTATTCTTTTGAAAAGTTTCAAGGGGAAAATTTCAAATCATAAGGGAGCCTTGTGCAATGTTTCAGTTTTTGCAATTGGAAATGGTCTAAAATATAAGGAGAAAAGTTTCACATTAAGGGGGAGAGAAAGAATGAGAGAGAGAAGAAATTTTTTTTAATATTTAAATTTGTATCTCTTTTTCGAAAAGTAAAACAAAAATTTCTAAGTACTTCAAATTTCTTTTTAAGTGATAAGTTAATTTTTCAAAGTACCAAAAATTTCAAAGTATTTCTAGTATTTCAAAATTTTCAAAGTATTTCTAAGTGTTTCAAATTTTTTTTGAGTGCATGTTTTTCTCTTAAGTAAAATTTTCCTTAGTAAACAAAATTTATCGGAGCAAAAACTTTTTAAAAATTTTGGCAAATGTTTCTAAGTAAAGTTTTTTTTGGTGAAAAACTTGTCTAGAAATTTCTTAAAGATTTTGTTTTTCAAAATGTACATAGTGTTTCCAAGCAAATTCTTCTAAGTGTGCAATATTTTTTGTAAACAAATTTTTTCAATTCGCAAAAGTTGAAACTTTGTTTAAGGGAAATTTGGCTTCAAAACTCTGCCTAAGTAAAATTTTTTTTGTAAAATTCTTTTTGTAAAGCCTTGTAAGTAAAGTTGTTAACAAAATTTAGGCTTGCAAAGCTTTTCAAAATTGAAAATTGTCTAATTGAAAATTTGGTTTTTTTTACATGCACTGCTTTTGCTCTTTTTTTTGAAAAACACTTAGTCAAAAACAAAAAGCACTTAGAAGTTTTACATAAACTGCATAGCATTGAAAGTTTCAGGGGGAGATTGTTTAATGAAGGGGGAGCTTCATGCATTTTCAAAACATCCAATCAAAGGAGTTTTTCAAAATGTTTTGAAGTTATTTTGGAAAAACTCAAAAATACCTCTTAAATATTTTGTTCACCCATGAATATTTTTTTGATATATGTCAAAGGGGGAGGAAAGGTCAAAGTTAAGGGTTTTATAGTTAAGTGTTTTATAACACAATTATTCAGGGGGAGTATGAGAAAAAATTTTAATTTTCTGTTCATAATTACATTGGTTTTAAACCTTACTCTGCTCAAAACTGCTAAAAACGTTGGTGTTACTACATTGGATTTAAACCTTACTCTGCTCAAAACTGCTAAAATTCATTGGTTTTTTCCTTCTCTTCTTAAATGTTATAATTTTTCCTTAACTTTGAATTGTATTGCCATAAATCAAAAAAGGGGGAGATTGTTGGTGCCGGAAGCACCATATCGAACCTTGTTTTGATATTGACAAAGGGTTTAAAGTTAAGTATTATTGGTGCTCTAACGATGTTACTCATGTGTGCAGGAAAAGTCCTAGGAACACTAGGCACGAAGTCCTGGTTCTAAGAATTGGGCAATAAGTCCTGGCCGAGGGTTGGGCACCGAAGACCTGGTTCGAAGAATTGGGCACTAAGTCCTGGTCGAGGGATGGGTATTGAAGACCTGGTTCGAGGAATTGGGCACTAAGTCCTAGTCGCGGACTGGGCACGAAGACCTGGTGAGTAAAGCTGGGCAAAAGTCCAACCGGAGGAGCCGGTTGGCAAAAAGGTAAATTCTCCTCAGAGGAGTAGGTGAGGACGCATTCCCCGTCGAGGGAACAGTAGGCGTCGGTTCGACCTAGGGTTCCATTTGGGAGACCCGAAGTCAAAACCAAGACAGCTACGACTGTAACTAATGGTTAACACATTTGTTTGTTGTGTTTGGAACTAACCTGAGTTGCCGGATTGAAGGACTGGTCATCTGCAAGTGAGGTGTTGGTGCAGGCAGCACCTAAGTCAAACCTGGGTTTTGATAATGGCAAAGGGTTCAGAAGTTAAGGTGTTATTGTGATCTAACATGTTTACTGACTGTGCAGAAAAAGTCCTAGGTACCCTAGGCAAGAAGTCCTGGTCAAGGACTGGGCAAGAAGACCTGACCGGAAGTCGGGCAAAGAAGTCTTGGTCGAGGATTGGGCAAGAAGTCCTGGCAAGGGGCTGGGCACCGAAGACCTGACCGGAAGTTGGACAAGAAGACCTGACCGGAAGTTGGGCAAGAAGACCTGGTCAGGTGGATTGGGCAAAAGTCCAACCGGAGGAGCCGGTTGGCAAAAGGTAAACTCTCCTGAGAGGAGTAGGTGAGGACGCGTTCCCCGTCGAGGGAACAGTAGGCATCGGTTTGACCTAGGGTTCCATTTGGGAGACCCGAAGTCAGAATCAAGACAGCTACGGTTGCAACTAATGTTTGGTTTGTTTTGGAACTAACCTGAGGTGCAGGATCGAAGGACTGATCGTCTGCAAGTAAGGTGCCTCACTGGGCCTAGGCGCCCGAATGGACTCAGGCGCCCGAATGGATACGAGCGCCCAAGGGTGAAGGCAAAATCCAAAACACAGTCACGAAGCCTCTGGACCAAAGCAGTTCAGGCGCCCGTGATGTCACGGGCGCCCCCATCAGCTCAGGCGCCCAAGTGGAGATGGATAAGCGCTGACCGAGCCCACGGATAAGGATTCGCGCAGGGAAGGCCACGTGTTAGGCGCCCCCATCGACACAGGCGCCCGTATGAGCACTATAAAAGGGGGTGCACCCCCAAGGCTTCGATATCACTTGCTCTCAACTCTCCAGACACTTTCGCTCAAGCACTGCGCCCTGAAAAAGTTCAATCTCGAGATTCCAACGCCAATGACGACCCTCTGCTCTGGAATTCGATCCACCTCGAGCGTCGATAAAATTTCAATTTATGAAAGTGTTGTTATTCAATTTTCAAATTCTATATCTTTACTATCATCTTGTAAAAACCTTATCGAATATAGAATTGCCCAAAGTAAACGGTCAAGGACCGTGGGCCTTGGAATAGGAGCCGACCGCGACTCCGAACCAAGTTAAAAATTTATTTGTGTTCGCGTGTATTTTGTGATTTTCGCTGCGCATTTACTCTTCTATTCCGAAAATTTTACAACGATATTCACCTCCCCCCCTCTATCGTTTTCTTCGATCTAACAAGTGGTATCAGAGCGGGTGGCTCAAATTTGGTGCAACCACCAATTTAAGAGTTTTTTCGGATTTTACGAAATTTTTTTTAATTAATTTCTTTTTTGAATTGTTACTCGTTAATCGAGGTTGGTGGAACACCACTCGATCGTTTTTCTTTTCTATCAATTTTTCTTCCGCACTACTAATCCAAGACCAAGTCTTGGGATAAGTTTTTTTGTTTTTCTTATTTTTTTTAGAAATTATTATGTCACGCCCCGAGACCCAGGAGCCATTGATCCAATAGAAAATCGGACAGCACCTCCCCTGTCCGGCGGACAATTTACACATACACACAGATAATATAACACAACCACGCAGTTTAAAGGGCCTCAGGCCTCAGATATATGCAGAAACAACAGTTGTATGATTATAACTATCGAAAAACCAAATCCGAACTCACCTGAGCTGCCAGGGGGCAGGAACAAAACCAAAACCAAACGAAGTCCAACATAGGACTCAAAAGTATCATACCATCGAATTAAACATGAATACATGTTTTTAAAACGTAACAACGGAAGCATAGTAAATTCTACAGGGTCCATAAGCAACACCATGGATCGTAAAACCAAAAAGAGCTCCGCTGGAGCTGGGGACTGGCGGCTCGGGATCTCCTCGCAGACATCAACCTGAAATAAACATATATGGCAACGGGGTGAGTCCATAGCTCAGCGAATACCCAACAGATATGCATAGAAGGTTATACCAACAATAAGAGTTCAGCTACTACAGTCTCATAGCAACGGTAGGGAAAGACTAGTACTGAACATACCGAAGTAGATATATACCTGAATCCATCTAACCTGTATAGAGGGTAAGAAATACCAGAGGAAAACCAATAGACATATAAGCTCAGATAACAAGTCTCCAAAATATGCGATGTCAAACAAGTGCACCAAATAAGTGCAGCAAACAATGCACGATGCAAAGTATGCACATGGTGCAATGACATGTGTCACCCCTGACACCAGACAGATCATCATACACCTATCATAGGGACGTCTGAACGGGTAGGGCTCTGACAACTGTACACCCTGCCATCACTGCTCCTGAGTGACCGGGTGGACAGGATGCTGGTGGAGACTCCGCTCCGACCCCAAGCAATGGGGGAGTCAAGCTCTCATCTCCTCGTGGCTCAGTACGAGAAGGGATCCCTGCTTGCTACCACGCCCGCGCTCACCCTCCTCATAGTGGCCAAACGGAGTAATACAGGGCAAATGCACACATCTACGGTATCCACTAACCCATGAGTGGCCGTGTGTGCATGTCATGTACCGGAAGACGATTAGGCTCAACCACAAGGGAGTCGCTGATCGCCGGCATGCAACAGTGCAAGGATGGTGTATGAAAGATACACATACCTCCCTCCCAAGTCCTCAGTATACTAAGTCTCAGTCTGAAATCCTATAACAGGAAATACAGGTAACCTACAAGGTATACTGACCGGAAAACTACCAATCCCTCAAGGTCAAATGCAGGAGACAATACCACGATCTCTAGCATACAAATAGATATGACAATACCTGAGACTGTATGGAACTAACAGCAGAATAACTCAGGGATGAACAACAAGTATCCAGAACTGGCATAATAAACAGGGATAAACAACAATATCCAGAACAGACATAATAACCAGGGATAGCGTAGAATCTTACTGCTATCTATAACATTCTATACATAACAAAATGACATTATCAAGATAGATAAGTCAAAGGGTACCCGCCTCAAAATAGGTGAAGTCCGTATCAATCGAGACAGAATCACCCGTCAAAATAAGTAGCAATAAATCCGATCAAGCTCCTGTATCAAGGATGTAATTAATTAGCTATTACACAAATAGCAACTAGCTAATTAATCCCTAATCCGTTTTAGGATTTACCGAATCCGTCCCTTTCCATTTAATTAATCATAATAAAATGGTTAGGCCTTAGGTTTAAATTCCCAAATAAACCTAACCCGTTCACTCTTCAACTATCCGAATATTTCGTCTCCAAATGGAGCTCACGGCAAGCACGCTAAAGTTGCTACCAAATCCAATATCCACGTCAATCAACCCATTCTTTTAATAAAAATATAAACTATCCCTACACATCAGATTAGGGTTAATACATATGATCAGTGTTTGAAACTAACACTTAATCCAAATTAAAGGATCCCAAAATCAACCCAAGCCTACTGTTCTAGCACAATCCTACTCAAAGAACCATCAGCAACATCAAAGCTTACCAGAGACGGCAACTCCATTTGGTCGGCACTGTGAAGAAGGTGTATCGATCAACACAGATTCACAAATCTCGTGAGCTACCTGTGATCCGTAGGAAGTCCCGTAGGTTCTACAATTCCACCGAAAACAGGGATTAAACCAACTGTAAACCTCTCATTAAGCTTACAATTCAAACCTAATATGATAGCTTCGGAATCCATCCAAGTCTAAACCTAGATGATGATCCTTACCTGAGATTCGCGACCTCAAATAGCTGAAATCCGAAGGAGCAATTAGAGATCCTCGGAAGAACAATAAATCTCAGGTTCTCGGCTCGCGATTCCTCCTCCAATAGCAGCCCAGCGTCGCCCTTCGTCCGCAGGTGTGCAACCTTCGATTAGGGCTCGCGGAGGCAAGGGGAAAGAAGCGATCGGGTTGTGGAGGAAACGGAATGCGGCTAGGGTTCGCGAAGAGGGAGAAGATGAAGCAGGAGCAGGCGGCGTCGGCTTCTCTGGCGGCTTGGTCGCGCGATCGGGCGAGGTGGAGTGGACAGCGGCGGAACTTAAGCCCTAATAGCCTCTTAACCTTGTCCCTTTTTCATTTAAGTCCACCTATTTTTCATCTAATTACAAAAACACTCCTAGGGTTTAAGCTTGATTACAAGTTAGTCCTTATGACTGTTTGTTTAAATTACATTGGGGTCCCTAAGTTTGTCTCCAAGGGCTCGGAAGCCCCGAAACTTATCTGGTAATCCTCCGGATATTTTTGGGACCTAGTCGAAAGTGTCGGATTTAACATATTATGACCATGCAAGAGGGTTTCAGCACAACCAGACCACCGCTATTCAGTGGAGAAGATTTCTCATACTGGAAAAGTCGGATGGAAGTCCATCTGAAAACTCAGGTGGATATGTGGATAATAATCCAATCTGGCCCGAAATCCCCAAGAACGCAGAAGGAGTGACACAGCACTACTTCGAATGGGACGCCTCACTGAAGAAAAAGATTGAGGCGGATGCAAAGGCAACTCAGACGTTGCAGTGTGGACTAACCAAGGACGAACTGAACCGGGCGGGTCCTTTCAGCAGCGCCAAAGAACTTTGGAGTAAATTGATTGAGCTGCACGAAGGTACCTCCGACACCAGAATCAGTAAAAGGGATCTGTTGCTAAACAGACTCTACACAATAAAGATGAATGAGGGCGAATCAGCATCACAGCTCCACGCCAGAATCCAGGAGTTGATGAACGACCTGCACACAATCGGTCACAAGGTAGAGAACCGTGACCTAATCAGGTATACCTTAAATGCTTTCCCAAGAAATACTCTGTGGGCATCTACGGTCGATGCTTACAAGGTTTCTAGGGATCTGTCAAAAATTAAATTAGATGAATTGTTTTCGAAATTAGAATTACACGAACAAACTAACTACACTTTGGCCGAGAAGGGTATTGCTTTTCTTGCAGGTAAACCCCAAGGAAAAGTAGCCAAGAAAAAGCCTCAACCTGCACCCGAGTCTGACTCAGACTCAGAAGATAGTGAAGGGGATCGACCCAAACTGGTGCGGCTAGCTCGGGACTACTACAAGGAGCTGAAGCATCAAACTAACAGAAGGAAAGCAAGCCGACGAAAGGAAGATCCAGCTAAACCTTCAACATTGAAGTCCAAACTGAATGTTACCTGCTACGAATGCAACAAGAAGGGACATTACAAATCGGAGTGCCCCAATCTAAAGGAAGCTAAGAAGACTTGAAGGAAGAAGGCTCTTCAAGCCACGTGGGATGAATCTTCCTCCGAAGAAGAAAAAGAGGTCCCACAGTCAAATCTTCTCACCTTAACCGCTTCGGAAGACATCGACACCGGATCGGAATCCGAGCCAGACGACGGAAGGCTCACAATTTCAGAGAACGGAAAAATAATGGTAAGAGGTTATTCCGAAAGTGAATTATCAAAATTAATAGCGTACTTATCTCGTAACTTGGCGAAAGCCAAAATCCGAGTCGAATCCCTCCGACAGGAAGTAAAACTCCTGAAAGAGGAAGCTGACTCTAGATCCTTGACCGAGAAAGTTCAAGAAGGAACCTCTACTCAAGTTGAAAAGCTTGAGAAAGAGAACTCCTCCTTGAAAACTCAAGTCAAGGAGCTAAGAGTAGCTTTAGAACGATTTACTTCGGGTTCCAAGGGTCTTGACATGATTCTTGGAAAACAGAAGCCCGTTCTTAATCGATCTGGGTTAGGGTATCGAACCAAGTCGAGACAACGGTCATATTATGCTGTATTGAACCAATCAAGAGCCAAAGTTCAAGCATGGGTACCCAAACTTTGCTTGAACAACCAAGCTAACCAAACCAGTATTGGATCCCCAAGGACAAGATTCACATCTTGCCTAATCATTATCGTGGCTTTAGTCCAGGGAGAGCCAATATAAAAATAATTTTTATAATTAGATAAAAAAAAATTTCTTTAATTTTAATTGCGTGCTTGATTGTTTATTTATTTCTGCAAATTATTATGTTTAGACCTAGGACTGGTTAGACTAAGGACTGAAACGATTAACTGAAATTTGAACAACATAGTATTGGGTGGAGGTGAGATAATAGTACGTTAGGGAAGCCATTTTTGGCGGAACTAGCCGAAACTACCGATCCAAGACCCAAACTAGTTAGACCAAAATCTTTCAAAGAGTAACTTGAAGATGAATTTTCAATAAAAGGCTTTGTCAAGGAAAGGGTTGATGATCCAATAAGGCTACGGCCAAAAAAGGCCTAGTGCCTCGCCAAGACCTGGAAGCAAATTATTGAAAATCAAATTCACTTTACTATTGTCAGATTTGAATCTAACACAAATTTCAATTAATCTTAGATTCAACCACTTTTCAAAATAAAATTAAAACTTAATTGTTTTTAAAATTAATCATGCTTTTTAAAATAAAATCTTCATCTCTATTAAAACATGTCTCACAAAACCCATAAGGTTAACGTGATTGATAACTCTAGATTGGGTGAGACAGATTAGGTTGTGAAAATCAATTTAAGCTATCCTTAACACTAATTGGATCCAAATCAAATAATACCTTATGTGTAGAAACATAAAGATTTGGACCAATGGATGTTGGATAGCGAATGCTCCAGACACATGACTGGAGACAAATTGAAATTCACTAAACTCAAGTTCAAGAACCTAGGCTCAGTAGCATTTGGCAACAATGCTACACTCAACGTCATTGGGTTAGGTAACATTGAACTCAAATCAGATTTTGTGATTAAAAAGGTACTCTTGGTTGAGAACTTTAAATTTAATTTGCTTAGTATAAGTCAATTATGTGATACTGGCTATGTAGTTACATTTACCAACTCTGACTGCCTGATTAGAAATTTGCAAGACTCAGAAATCATGCTTAAGGGCACTAGAAAAAATAATGTTTATACTATAAATCAACTCTTAGTACCTAAATGCCTCTTAACTCAATTAGAAGAATCCAACCTCTGGCATAAGAGATTAGGTCACACTAATCTAAGACTAATTTTAAAAATCACCCAACTTGGTCTAATTAAAGGAGTACCAAAAATTAAGAACTATGAAAACACAATATGTAATTCATGCAACCAAGGTAAACAAACCAAGTCTAATCACAAGTCAATTCAATCAGACCTAACTCAAACCACACTTGAGCTCCTGCACCTTGACCTATTTGATTCACATGGAGCCAAGTCACTAAGCGGAAACCGGTACTGCTTAGTCATTATCGATGATTACTCTAGATTTATTTGGGTTAGGTTCCTAAAAACTAAGGATGAAACCCTAAACCTGTTTATTGACTTATGTAAGATAATTGCAAATCAGAATGATACCAAGATCAAAAGACTTAGGAGTGATCACGGGGGAGAGTTTGAGAATCAAAGGTTTGACGAATTTTGTAGAATAAACGGGTATATTCACGAATTTTCGTGTCCTAAAACCCCCCAGCAAAATGGCATAGTAGAAAGGAAGAATAGAACCCTACAGGAAGCCGCTAGGACCATGCTCAATGAATTCAACCTAGCCAACCAATTTTGGGCAGAAGCAATAAGTACGGTGTGACGACCCACCTTCTGGTACTAAGCTTTAAGGCGGATCGCTACTAACTAACTAACTAACTAATTAGTGATTTCTTATAATGCTAAACCAACTGGGAGAATTTAAAATTTTTTATTTCGCTATTTGCTGAACTAACAATTCATAATCATGTTTAAAGTACTAATCAGCCAAAATAAAGCAAAAACTTTCATTTTATTAGCTTGGCCAGGATTTGACCCCTAGACCGCTTAGTTGTAACACTAAAGCACTAACCAGCTGCTCTATACCACTTCTTTTTAATGGTACCAGTCGACAGCTATATAACCAGTCGACTGGTATCGGCCACAGAAACTTTTCGTGCCCGGCACCAGTCGACTGGCCTCATGGCAGTCGACTGGTGCATCGAACAGTAGGTTTTGTTCGATATCGCAGTCGACTGGTTCTGAACCAGTCAACTGGCACGCCTGAAAACCTGTATTTCAGACCTGAAAGCCATCTCCAATGATCCACAAAACATATACTTCCAAGACATACAAAGACATAACTTCATTTCTATACTCGATACTAGTTTTATGAACATTTTAGCAACTCAAAATGAATCCAATAACTTGAAATTAGAATCCTTGCGAGATTTAACAAAACTATCAAAACGTAAGCAAAACACTCTAGAGTTTGTACCAAACTTAACCTCTATGCGTAGTTTAAACAAAGTCATTCATTCTAACACTTCAAAACACCAAAACACATGTTCTACAAGACTTAGCCCAAAGATCTCTTCCACGGTTCCGCCGCCACTGAACATCAAAGCAAGTCCCTTCGCCTCCTTAACTTGTGCTTTTTCTTTACCTTTATCTGCAATAGAAGGAAAATGCAACTAATAAGCAAATTGCTTAGTAAGTAAATCCTAACTCACAAATCCAAACGATAAGGGATAAACATGCTCTTTTCATAATAATGCTTACTTCAAAACACATGCACTTTGAAATACTTACACATGGAAACTTTCACATACTTATCATGCTCAATCATGCTTGAAAACATTTACTAGCATTAAAACATTGACAAATCTAGCATGCTCATAATCTCTTTTGAGACTTGCTACTTATGCATTTCCATACTTTAAACCACTAACTTCCTTGCTCTTGCTCTTTAACATACTTGTAACATAACAATGTTAACATACTTAGCAAAACATATGTTTAAACTGAAAACACTTACATATACTCATATACTTCAAAATAATAATCAACTTTCTCAGGCCTTGACAATGTACCTGGTATCAGTGTACCAATGCGCGCATCCCTAATAGGTTTCGGGGTAGCTAGCCACCGCACCCTATTAGAGCTTCTTTCTAACTTTCTGTGGGCCTCTCTTTTGCCCGGTACATGTCACTTTACAAAAGTAAAATACTTTCTTATTCATAATGCTTATACTTATCAAGCTATCTTTCTTTTTACATAAGTCTTTGCACTACAAAACTTTACCTTTCTCACTTGGAACTTTCATCGAGCACCTTGCGTGCCCTTAACCCAAAACTCATCTTTGGGACTTTTCAAGAACTTGGCCTTTCATGCTTAGATCACACATATAAAATCTACTCCAATTCAAGTTCTATGATTAAAAACATGTATTCTTGAGAAACTTAAATCACACCATAAACAATATTCTCCAAGCATGCACTTAGATTACAAAATCAAGGTTCTACAATAAGAAAACTACATGCGAAGCTACTCCTATTGCAGGTGAGTGATTTACTTACCCTTTTCTTGAAGAAAACTCACTAAGTATCTCGAAATTCCTAGCGTAGGGTTCTTTTCCTCTTCCTTTGCAAGAAAACTTCACCCTTGGCCCTAGGGAAGAAGCCCTAGGTTTTCTACTTCAAGAGGAAGAAGAAGGAGGAGAAAACTCTCCTTTTCTTCCCTGTTTTTCGCAGCCTCCCACCCAGCTCGCGCAACCTCCTCCTCCAAGCCCTAATGGGGTCTTAACTCAACTTAAGTGGAAGTTTAAATACCTCTTCATGAAACGGGCTAAATCAACTATAATATTATTTCGTTTCATTCTTTTTTGTGCTTGATACCCTAGCCCAGTTGGTTACTTGGACTTGTTTAGGGATTGGCTTCTTGTTTGGTCGCGAGATCAATCCCCACTCGACCCTTTAATTTTTTTTCTTTTTATTTTAAATTCCGAAAAATGCTAGAAAAATTTCGAAAAATCCCTAATAGTACCAGAAAATTATTGGGTGTTACAATCCTCCCTACTTTATAAAAAGTTCGTCCTCGAACTTAGAACAACTCTGGATACCTTTGTCTCATGCTATCTTCTGATTCCCAAGTTGCCTCTTCATACTTCTGATTCAGCCATAAGACTTTCACTAATGGTACCACTTTGTTCCTCAGCTTCTTATCTGCTCGATCTATTATCTGAATAGGTCGACTTTCATAACTGAGATCTTCTTGAACTTGTACCATCTGTGGCTTAATCACTTGGTTGGCATCTGGGACGTGCTTCTTTAACATTGAGACATGGAACACATTGTGTATTGCTGACATCTCTGAGGGTAGCTCCAACTCATAAGCTACTTTGCCAACTCTTTTCGTCACTGGGTAGGGTCCTACGTATCGAGGACTTAGCTTGCCTTTCTTGCCAAATCTCATTACACCCTTCATAGGAGCTACTTTGAGGAAAACTGTGTCCCCAACTTCAAACTCTAACGGTCTACGGCGTACATCGGCATAACTCTTCTGCCTACTCTGAGCAGTTTCTATTCTCTGGCGGATACTCCTTATAGCTTCTGTGGTATCATCTATGAGATCAGTCTGTGACTCCATTTCTTTCTTCTCACTACCTTCATACCAACAGAGGGGAGATCTACACTTCCTACCATAAAGAGCTTCATAGGGTGCCATACCAATAGTGCCTGGTAACTGTTGTTGTAGGCAAACTCAGCTAAACACAAATACTTGCACCAACTGCCCTTGAAGTCCAATGCACAAGCTCTGAGCATATCTTCTAGAACATGATTCACTCTCTCTGTCTGTCCATCAGTCTAGGGATGGAAAGCTGTGCTGAATTTCAGTTTGGTGCCTAACGCTGTCTGTACACACTCCCAAAAGTGTGAAGTGAAACGACCATCCCTATTAGAGATAATGGTCTTCGGGACTCCGTGTAGTCGGATCACTTCTTGCACATATAACTGGGCTAACTTTTCAATTGAGTAAGACACTCTGATTGCCAAAAAGTGGGCGGACTTGGTCCATCTGTCTACTATCACCCAAATAGCATCATAGCCATTAGTTGTCTTTGGTAAACCAACTATGAAATCCATGGCTATGTCTTCCCATTTCCACTCTGGAATCTGAATGGGCTGTAGGACACCTCCGGGTCTCTGGTGTTCTGCTTTAACTCTCTGACATGTCAGGCAGGTGCTGACATACCTAGCTATGTCTCTTTTCATTCCGGACCACCAAAATCTTCTTTTCAAGTCCTGGTACATCTTGGTAGAACCAGGATGCATGGAATAGGGAGTTCCATGGGCTTCTTCAAGAATCTTCTTTCTCAGCTCTTCATTCTTGGGAACACACAAACGGTCACCATAATAGAGTATCCCACTGTCAGATACTCTAAACTCTTTACTTTCTCCTTCTTGTATCTCTTGCTTGATCCTTTGGATATCAGAATCCTCAGCTTGCTCTTTTTGTATATCTTCAAGCAAGGTTGACTCTAGTGTCAATAGAGCTAACTGCCCATAAATGATCTCAACTCCATAATCTACTATTTCCTTCTGTAATGGTGGTGCCAATGATGATAAGGACATCAAAGTGGCACAAGTCTTTCTACTCAGTGCATCTGCTACTCTATTTGCCTTACCAGGGTGGTAAAGAATCTCACAGTCATAGTCCTTCACTAACTCGAGCCACCTTCGCTGTCTCATATTGAGGTCTTTCTGAGTGAAGAAATATTTCAAACTCTGGTGATCTGTATAAATCTTACACTGCACTCCATACAAGTAATGCCTTCATATCTTTAGAGCAAAGACTACAGCTGCCAACTCCAGATCATGAGTAGGGTAATTCTTTTCATAGTCCTTGAGTTGCCTGGAAGCATAAGCTATGACTTTGCCTTCTTGCATCAGGACTGCTCCAAGTCCTAGCTTTGATGCATCACTGTATATATCAAAGCTCTTATCACCTTCGGGTACTGTAAGGATAGGAGCGTTGGTCAGTCTCTTCTTCAACTCAAGGAAGCTCTGCTCACAGTCCTCAGTCCACTCATACTTCTTATTCTTTCTGGTAAGGGCTGTAAGTGGAGAAGCTATCTTTGAAAAGTCCTCCACAAACCTTCTGTAGTACCCTGCCAAACCCAGAAAACTTCTGATCTTACTGGCATTCTTTGGTCGACTCTAGTTACTAACTGCTTCAATCTTGGCTGGGTCTACCATAATACCTTCCTTGGAAATGATGTGGCCTAGGAATGCCACCTGGTCAAGCCAAAACTCACACTTTGAGAATTTGGCGTACAACTCCTTCTGATGTAAGGTTTGCAATACCATCTTCAAGTGTTCGACATGTTCTTCCTGAGTCTTTGAATACACTAGGATATCATCAATAAAGACAATAACGAACTTGTCCAGAAAATCCTTGAACACTCTATTCATTAGATCCATAAACATTGCAGGGGCGTTTGTCACTCCAAAGGGCATGACCACAAACTCATAGTGCCCATATCTTGTACTGAAAGCAGTCCTTGGTACATCACTCTCCTTCACTCTTAGCTGATGGTAACCTGATCGCAGATCTATCTTGGAGAACACTGTGGCTCCCTTCAGCTGATCAAATAAATCATCTATCCTTGACAAAGGATATCTGTTCTTGATGGTTACTTTATTCAAAGCTCGATAATCTATGCACATTCGCATAGATCC
>JAGFNQ010001311.1:151101-235089 GCA_024364735.1 Boesenbergia rotunda | reverse complement strand
TTCCATCCTCGCCTGACTGTAATAAGATCCCTCCATCACTGGCTGCATCTGGTGCAGCTGAGCAGGTCCACCCCCGTACTGAAGAAGCTGTGGTGGAGGCGGCTTTGCTTTAGGGCACGCCGTGGCCAGGTGCCCTACTACTCCACAGATATAACACCCGCTAATCCTCGACCGGTTAGGGCAAGCCTTCATCATATGCCCTTCTGCTCCGCAATTATGGCATCCGCTCATGCCCTGACGACATACTCCAGGATGTGCCTTCCCACACTTTGGGCAAGGGGGATACTTGAGCTGCTTGCTTGACGTGCCCCCTTTGTTGCCCTCAGAAGACTGCTGATCCCACTGCTTCCTCTTGCCTGAATTTCCTTTCCAATTTTGTTGGTTTTGAGGATTTCCTTGGGACTTCTGGGCTGATGCCTGTTGTTGTTGCACACGTGTGGCCTTTATACTGTTTAAGTAGTGTTCAGTGATCAGAGCACTACTTACTAGTTCTTCTGAAGTTTGCGGTCTATTACCACCGCTAGCCACATTCAGAGCTATCTGAGGCCTCAGCATCTTGAGCATTAACCTGACCCTTTCCTTTTCAGTACTGACTAACTCCAGGCACAAGCGAGCTAATCGATTGAACTTCTTCACTGCTTCATCCACAGTTAGATCTCCTTGACGGAACTCAGTAAATTCATCATAGTGCTTGTTTGTCACTTTCATGTGAAAGTACTCTTCCAGAAATTCTGCTTCAAGGTCGGCCCAGGTCATCTGATTCACATTCCTCTTAGCTTTCACTCTTTCCCACCATAGCCTAGCATCTCCAGTAAGGCAGAAAGATGTGCACTTTATCTTCTCCACCTCGGGCCAGTCCAGTAACTCCATTATACTCTCCACTGTTTTGAACCATGCCTGAGCATCCCATGGTTCACTTGTGCCAGAAAAATTCTCAGGCTTCAGTCTCTGCCACTGGATCAGATATGCCTCTTGCCTTACTTCTCTTGTCGGAGGTACTGGGGGAACCTCTGTCGCTACTGGTGCTGCTACTTGCGCCACTGGCGCCACTGGAGGGGTAGCAGAAGTGGCCTGCTGATTAGTGGCCTGCTGGTTAGCCATCAAGGTGGCAATGACTTGCTGCTATTCAGCAAGATGCCTCTGAAGCTGGGCCACCACTCCTTGAAGGTCTGGTGGTGGTACTGACTCTGTTGACTCCTGTTCTCTAGGAGCTTGCTCCTCATTTCGACCAATTCTAGGACGTCCTCTTAGCATCCTCTTACTCTATAGCACACAAAAATAAAAGCTCATTATCTCTTACTAACTTACTTCATTATCTTCATGCACATATTAGCATGCAATAATACTAACATACTTTCTTATCATCATGCATTACTGATACTAACAATCAATAATTAAAAGCATACAAAACTACAACATAAGAACTTTTTACTTGGCAGGCGACAGGATTGATGCTTGATGTCAGTGTGGCGGAAGGGTGGAACTTTGCTCTGTTACCACTCTGTGACGACCAGCCTCCTTAACTTCTCTCTCTCTTCCTTAAGGCGGGCGCCACATTTACTTAACCTTAACTTTACTTTATTCTTAGCCTTAGGTTACAACTACTTGACTTCCCTTAACTTGCTCTAAATTTTTTTTTTCTTCCTTCTCTTTTTTTTTCAAAAAAACAAAAGAACTTTCATTTTATTTGCCTTGCAAGGATTTGACCCTTAGACCTCTTAGTTGTAACACTAAAGCATTAACCAGCTGCTCTATACCACTTCTTTTCAATAGTACCTGTCGACTGCTATATAGCCAGTCGACTGGTATCGGCCACAGCAAGTTTTTGGGCGTGGCACCAGTCGACTGGCATCGTGGCAGTCACCTGGTGCGTCGAACAGAAGCTACTGTTCGATAGGGCAGTCGACTGGTTCTAAACCAGTCGACTGGCACGCCTGAAAACCTGCATTTCAGACCTGAAAACCATCTCCATCAATCCACAAAACATATACCTTCAAGCCATACAAAGACATAACTCCATTTCTATACTCTATACTAGTTTTCTAAACATTTTAGCAATCCAAAACAACCTCATAAATTTGAAATTAGGACTTTTACGGAAGTAAATAAGCTATCAAAATATGTGTGAACTTTAGACTAGAGTTTGTACCAAACTTTGTCTCTATGCAAGGTTTAAACAAAGTCATTCATTCTACCATTTCAAAACACCAAAACACATGTTCTACAAGACTTAGCCCAATGATCTCTTCCACGGTTCCGCCGCCACTGAACATCAATGCAAGTCCCTTCGCCTCCTTAACTTATGCTTTTTCTTTACCTTTGTCTGCAATAGAAGGAAATGCAACTAATAAGCAAATTGCTTAGTAAGTAAATCCTAACTCACAAATCCAACGACAAGGGATAAACATGCTCTTTTCAAAGAATGCTTGCTTCAAAATACATGCACTTGGAAATATTTGCACATGAGAACTCTCCTACACTTATCATGCTCAATCATGATTGAAAATATTTACTAGCATCAAAACACTTGCAACCTTAACATGCTCATGATTTCTTTTGAAACTTACTAATGATACATTTCCATACTTTAAAAATACTAACTTCCTTGCTCTTTCTCTTTAACATGTTTATATCGTAACCATGTCAACATGCATAACCAAACATGCACATAAGAAAATTGAAACACTTACATAAACTCATATACTTCAAAATAATAATCAACTTTCTCAGGCCTTGACAATGTACCTGGTATCAGTGTACCAATGCGCGCATCCCTAATAGGTTTCGGGGTAGCTAGCCACCGCACCCTATTAGAGCTTCTTTCTTACTTTCTGTGGGCCTCTCATTTGCCCGGTACATGTCACTTTACAAAAGTAAAATACTTTCTTACTCATAATGCTTGTATTTATCAAGCTAACTTTCTTTTTCATAAACTTTGTACTATAAACCTTTACCTTTTCTTACTTGGAACTTTCATCGAGCACCTTGCGTGCCCTTAACCCAAAACTCATTTTTGGGACTTTTTAAGAACTTGGTCTTTCATGCTTAGATCACACATATAAAAATCTACTTCAATTCAAGTTCTATGATTAAAAACATGCATTCTTTAGACACTTAAATCGCACAATAAACAATATTCTCAAAGCATGCACTTAGAACACAAAATCATGGTTCTACAACGAGAAATTACATGCGAAGCTACTCCTATTGCAGGTGAGTGATTCACTTACCCTTTTCTTGAAGAAAACTCACTAAATATCTCAAAATTTCTAGTGTAGGGCTCTTTTCCTCTTCCTTTGTAAGAAAACTCCACTTCTTAGCCCTAGGGAAGAAGCCCTAGGCTCTCCACTCAAGAGGAGGAAGAAGGAGGAAGAAAACCCTTGTTTTCTCCCTGTTTTCGCAGCCCCCAAGCTCCCTATTTGCGCAGCCTCTCCAAGCCCTAATGGGGTCTTAACTCAACTTAAGTGGAAGTTTAAATACCTCTTCATGAAACGGGCTAAATCAACTATAATATTATTTCGTTTCATCCTTTTCTGTGCTTGATACCCTAGCCCAGCTGGTTTCTCGGATGCCCTTAAGGCTTTGCTTGCCTTGTGATCGCTGGATCAAAACCCACCCGACCCCTTATTTTTTTCATTTTATTTTTAATCCGAAAAAATGCTATAAAATTCTGAAAAATCCCTAATAATACCAGAAAATTATTGGGTGTTACACTGGCGAAGAAACTGCAAGGTTTATCTTGAGTCCTTGAAGAAGAAGGCATCCGATGCCCATCCTCTTAAGGTATCTTCGTTATTGAATGTCACTCTATTTCCTCAACCGCCTGGGTACTTGATACTGGGTGTAGCTCACATATATGTAATGACATACAGGGGCTAAGGAATAGAAGAAGACTCGTCAAGGGAGAAGCAAATTTATGAGTTGGAAATGGAGCAAAGATTGCTGCTGTTGCCATCGGAACATATTTACTAAAGCTCCCTACTGGACGTGTCTTAGAATTGGATAATTGTTATTTTGTTCCTTCGTTAATAAAGAACATTGTATCTATTTCATGTTTGAATGAAAAGGGTTATCATTTAACTTTTAGTAACAATTGTTGTTACATAACTTTAAATGGTGCTCTTTATGGGACCGGAACTTTGTGCAATGGTATCTATACGTTAGATTTATCCGGTGACGTTTTCAATATCGAAGTTAGCAACAAACGTGCTCGAATAGATAATCGAATAGACTCCTATACGTGGAATTGTCGTCTTGGCCATGTAAGTAAGAAACGCATGACCAAATTACACCGATGTGGAATTCTGGAATCATTTGAACCCGGTTCATTTGATACATGCGAATCATGCTTAAAAGGCAAGATGACCAAATTACCCTTTTCCGGAAAAGGTAATCCAGTGGGAGAATTGCTTGGTCTAATACATACTGATGTATGTGGACCAATGTCAACTCTTGCACAAGGAGACTATAGCTACTTCATTACCTTTATCGATGATCACTCACGATTCGGGTATGTGTTCTTGATGAAACACAAATCTGAAGCTTTTGAGAAATTCAAAGAGTTCAGAAATGAAGTAGAGAAACAGCTTGGCAAAAGTATTAAGATACTTCGATCCGATCGGGGTGGTGAATACATAAGTTAAGAGTTTCAAGATTATCTTAAGGACAATGGGATAATGTCTCAATGGACTCCGCCATATACACCACAACATAATGGTGTATCTGAGAGGCGCAATCGAACCTTGATGGACATGGTTAGATCTATGATGAATCATGCAATTCTTCCAAAATCCTTTTGGGGTTATGCACTTAAGACAGCTATTTACTTGCTAAACAGAGTCCCGACCAAGGTAGTCTCTACTACTCCATATGAGACGTGGAATAGTAAGAAACCTCACTTAACTCACCTTAAGATATGGGGTTGTCCTGCTTATGTGAAGCGGACTGTATCAGACAAATTGGATGCTAAGTCTGATAAATGTCTATTTATTGGATACCCTAAGGAAACAAAGGGTTACCAATTCTATCATCTCTTGGAACAAAAGGTGTTTGTTTCAAGGCATGCTGTATTTCTGGAAAAAGAATTTCTTTTACAAGAAAACAGTGGGAGTGGCATTGAACTTGATGAAGTTCAAGAAACTCCAATAGACATTACAGAGACACCTAGTCTCGACCCACAACCAATAACTCATAATGATGAGCTATCAGTTGAACCTAAAACAACACCACCTCTTCGTAGGTCTGATAGGACACGCAATATTCCAGAGAGATACAGATTTCTCATAAGTGAATCGAATGACGTGTTACTCATAAGCGATGATGAACCTATCAGTTATGAAGATGTTCTGGAAAGTTCAGAAAGGGACAAATGGTTGCCATGAAGTCAGAAATGGATTCCATGTACGAAAATCAAGTATGGGACTTGGTTAACCCACCTGAAGGGATTAAGCCCATAGGGTGCAAGTAGGTTTTCAAGAAGAAAACCGACATGGAAGGTAATGTTGTTACCTTTAAGGCTAGATTAGTGGCAAAAGGATATCGTCAGAAACAAGGAATTGATTATGACGAAACCTATTCGCCAGTAGCTATGCTTAAATCCATTCGGATGCTCCTCGCCATAGCAGCTCATTATGATTATGAGATATGGCAAATGGATGTGAAAACAGCTTTCCTTAATGGAAACCTACTTGAGGATGTATACATAATACAACCTGAAGGTTTCACATCGGTTGATAAAACCAAAATATGCAAACTTCGACGATCCATATATGGACTGAAGCAAGCATCCAGGAGCTGAAACATCTGTTTTGATGAGACAATCAAAGAGTTTGATTTCTCACAAAATCCTGACGAACCTTGTGTGTACAAGAAGGTTAGTGGGAGTGCAGTCGTATTCCTAGTATTATATGTCGATGACATATTGCTTATAGGAAATGATATATCAGTCTTGTAGTCGGTTAAAATTTGGTTGTCCAAAACTTTCTCCATGAAAGACCTGGGAGAAGCAACCTATATCCTTGGGATTAGAATCTATAGAGATAGATCAAAACGGTTGCTTGGTCTTTCGTAGTCTACATATATAGACCGAGTGCTAAAAAGGTTTAGCATGTCGGAATCCAAGAAAGGTTACCTTCCCATCAGGCATGGAATCAACCTTTCAAAGTCTATGTGTCCGCCCATAGAAGACGAGAGGATTTGCATGAATAAGATTCCTTATGCATCCGCGATAGGATCTATCATGTATGCTATGTTATGTACTAAGCCCGATGCATCGTATGCTCTGAGCGTCACGAGAAGATACCAGTCTGATCCAGGAATGGATCATTGGGCGGCTGTCAAGACAATCCTTAAGTACTTAAGAAGAACTAAGGATGTGTTCTTAATATATGGAGAAGGAGATATGGTAATACGTGGGTATACAGATGCCAGTTTCCAGACAGATAAGGATGACTCCAATTCTCAGTCTGGATACGTATTTTCTTTGAATGGAGGTGCAATAAGTTGGAAGAGTTCCAAACAAGACACTATAGCGGATTCTACCACGGAAGCAGTTTGGATCAAGAAGTTTGTCACAGAACTTGGTGTGGTTCCAACCATTGATGAAGCAATACCGGTTTATTGTGACAACAATGGAGCTATTACACAAGCAAAGGAACCAAGGTCTCATCAGCGATCCAAACACGTGCTTCGCCGCTATCATCTGATCAGAGAGATTATAAGTAGGGATGATATAAAGTTGAGAAAATTTCCACTGAAAGGAATTTAGCGGATCCTTTAACTAAGGCCTTGCCTCAAAGCAAGTTTGAGGGTCATGTTAGAGCCTGTGGTATTGGATACCGTAGCGATAGGCATTAGGCCAAGTGGGAGTTTGTTAGTAATATGAGAGAAGTGTCCTAAAGCAATCGCCTTATGATTGTAATCATTTACTTTAATAAATGAATATTCACTATTTGAGTATACATGTTCGTATATTTGATTGAGATCTTAAACTCATTTACTGAATGTCCGCAATACAATTCACAGCATGAGAGAATTTGTGATGAATTCACAACTAGTGATTATCTCTACATGTGCAATTGTGAAGTATTGAAATTCTCCCTAGTCGATGAATTGATAAAAACGAACACTATCAATTCTGTGGAGACTAGCATGGGTTATTCTCTAATCAGCTGATTCTCACTAGCTGGTGACATTAGGATGTCCGGAGATAAACATGAATGCTAGTTAAGGGAACTAGTTCATTGGAGTGACTAGCTGTAAAACTTCATATGGTGATCTACATATAAATATGTCAATGAAGTTCTTACTGCAGCTTAAGTGCGATGTTCCTTTGACTTGCGGTGTTCAAGTCATCTTGGTCATGAAGACTTATACTTTGACATCTTAAGCAAGCATCTCAAAGGAGGTGTGGACCCAGGATGATTGGGTATAAGCCGAAGTGCCTGAAGATGTTTGAACAGCCTACAAAGGATTCACCACTCCTTGCAAGGAGATGTATACCCAAGGCCTATCGTCGGATTGTTACACGAAGCCTCTGGCCAGAGCATCACATGTTCCGAGTATGAATCTCTCAGAAACATGAGAGTAATTAGAATCCGTTGGACAAGAAAGACACTACTTGGGCTAGGTGTGACGTAGTCAGCCTAGTGGGGACTGACACACATAGACCGTGTCCTGAACCAAGTGGGTATAAGATGGTGAAGGGAATGAGGCACGATTCATTAAAGCTGCTGAAGGGTTTCAGAATAGTTTCTGAGGTCAACCGTTGATCTTTCGATTAATTGGGGATCATGATGTACTACTAGGTGTCACTCATGATCGTTCTATAATTGATTAATTATAGACGGCCAACATAAATCGAAAGCCTATTTAGTCACACGCACTACAAGTAATCTGAGGGATTTAAAACGAGTTAAAAATTGGATTTCCCGATTAAGAGAGATAAGTCGAATCTGAATTTTTCAGAGACGCATCGGAAGCGTAAAATGGCTAAGTCTTTTGAAGACTTGTTGGACGAATTAAATGAGTTTAATTCGTAGAGTTTCGGCTTGGGTTTGGCCGGCCAAAGAGGGTCCCCACCCTCTTTGTTTGGCCGGCCACAATAAGAGGGAAGAACCAAATTGTTTGGTTCAAATTTATAAAATAAACCGCGCGTGGTTTGTTTTATAAAATTATGGATAAAAATATTTATATAAAGAAATTTATATAAAGAAATTTATATAAAAAGATTTATTTTCATGGAAATTAAAATAAACCTTGGATTGGTTTATTTTATTTTATAAAATCAATAATGGATTAATTTACCATGATATAGAAATTTATATAAAGAAATTTATATAAAGAAATTTCTTTCCATAATAAAAGGGGAGACATGGTTGTTTTTATTATAAATTAAGTTACAATAAAAACTTGGTATAACGGAATAATTCATAGAAAAATTTATAAGATAAATTTCTTATGAAAAATTTATTCCGTTAAGAGGAGACTTGGTGATTAAGAGGCTACTATATAAAGGTACCAAGGCAAGGCTTGGATATCAATCCAAGAGATCAATGATTCTTGCCTAGCCTCGCTCCCTCTCCTTCTCTCCCTCTCCATCTTCTAGGGCCGGCTGCCCTCCCCCTTTGCAGTGAGCTTCCACCACCAAGAAGAGGCCGAAGAAGAAGAAGAAGCGGGCGCGACTCCTTCCTTCCTCCCGGAATCTTAATTCCGTTCTTCGTTTGGTGGTTAGTTTTTCATCTCTCTCTTGGTATTCTTGTCGTGCCTTTAGAGAATCTAGTAGTTCTTATCGGCACGAAACTCGTGGCTTTGCGAAGTCATCCCGAAGAAAACTCGGCGTGGACACGAATAGAGGTAGAGCTTCCAAGGGACGCTACGGTTGGATCTCGTCCCTTTCTACGAGTTACGCGAGGTATTAAGTAAATTAGTTTACTTTCTGCAAAAATTTTAAATGTATGATCATGTCTCCACAACATAAGGTTGCATGCTAGATACGTGGTTAAAATAATTTGAGAAATTATTTATGCTAAACCTTCCGCTGCACGTAATTAAAATTTAAAATTACGAACCCGTATCCATGTCAACATGCACCCGGTCCCAACAGTAAGTCCATCAGTGGGTTTAGGTAGAAACCCACTGATGGACCTTCGATACTTGGATATGTCCATACTCGATATCACTACTTAGAGTTAATTAAAGAGATGTTATTTCTGGTGTTCAACCTTAGTCCCATTCATTATCAGTTATGTTATCTTTCCGTATCAGTTGACACACAACATTGTAACAACTGGAGGAGAATCAATATCACACAATTATTTTATTTTTCTTGACAATCAATTATATTCATATGACAACATCTACATAATCAGAATTTTCCATACAAATGGAGCTCAATCAACAGCAAAGGATTTTTTTAACAAGAATACATCGATATTTAGTCTCATATTTTACAAAACATGTCCCTCAAAATATTAACTGTCAGATCAAATCTCATTTTCCTCGTATCTCCTTGTTTGAAATCCATCTTCTCATTGTATAGGAGACATCGAACGTATTGCATCACAAAAAAGGCACAGTCCACGCTGAAAATAACAAACAGTATATTTTATTTCAATAAGTGGGTTTATAAAATACTTTCATATTTTTAAACTCATCCTCATTTACTTACCTATGTTCTTGTTGGGGACATTTTTGTCTGACGGAGGGCCAATTGTCCAAGGGATGATGACTTTGTAGATATGGACGAATAGCCATAAGTTCCTCGTGAGTATATTATTTCAGTTCTTTTACCTATAAAAAATATCTTAAATTTAATAATCACCATCTCCTTGTGATGTCTCCATTGCCCTTGGAATGTCATCACCGATATCAAGGTTCTCAAACAATGTGTTTTCATGTAGGTTAGGAATTATTTTAATGATCACCTGATAACAAGTACACAAATGTTACTGCCTCTATATCAAACTAACATAGATCACAGTTTAGAATAATTACCTCTTCGGGCGAGAGTCGGTCGACAAGGGCCCTCACCCTAGTAATATGCGAAGGAATATTCCTCCATTTATTTATTTGAGGTCCTCGTACATTATATGGTTTTTCAATTGGTACATGCTCCTAAAACCATGCCTACACCAAGTTTTCCAGGCAATACATTAATTACAACAAAATATTATAAAATTTAACAAGAATATTCTACTCACTGCCAAAAGCCCAGCAAATCCCTTTAGGTAAGGGAGGTTGGTGCTGGTCTCGTATCCCTGAGTTGATGAAAATAAGTCCCCAATCTTAGGTAATTGTGGAGACAAAAATTGATGGATAGCTTCCACCCAGTTGAATCTACCAAGATTCTCATAATCATCTACTATATCTACAAAACATAAAGGGACCTTATATGTACTAGACAAAAATAAAACATGATCCTCTGATTCAACACTTTTTGAATATATTTAAGTAACTCCTCAATTCTTGTTCTGGTAGGTTATTTTTCTTTTGAGAAGTATGTAAGATAGAGGTTACCCGATGCTTTATTTGAATTAATAGGGACCGAAATACCACGGTCCACTATACCCAGTAACAGAGCAACATCTCGTCTGGTGAACGCAACCAGTACACCTAAAACATTTAAAATATTTAGTTATCATCAAGAATATAGGCTTGAAATGATTTCACTTTGGGCCTAAAATAAAATCATTTCAGACCTACCGAGGGCCTGAAATGAAATTACTTCAGGCCCTCGGTAGGCCTCAAATGGAAACCATTTCAGGCCTACCGAGGGCCTGAAGTGAAATCACTTCATGTCCTCGGTAGGCCTGAAATGATTTTATTTCAGGCCTACCGAGGGCCTGATGTGATTTCACTTCAGGCCCTCGGTAGGCCTGAAATGAAATGACTGAAAGGATCGAAATTAAATCATTTCAGGTTATCTTTATCCCTATTTTATCTTACTATAGATATTGTTTACAATTCATAACTAAAATTATTACAGGAGAATTTACAAACTTGCAAGGTTAAATCCCAACTTTCAAATATATTCACCAAAATTCCACGGATATGCTATAATTCTTGTATGTTCAAGATAACACTGAAGGACGATTCTTTGATCTTCGCAATGTGTCGATCATTTAAAATTTGAAATCCTTGAAAAAAATATTTAAAGTGGCCTAAAACACCGCACCAATGTAATTTTTATCCAAAGTCATCTGAAGACAACAGGTTTTATACATTACAAATTTATTCAGCAAAAATAAGTTTAAACATGTGCACAAACGATGTTGTTTTGACCTAAGACTATCGATAACATACCTTGGTGGATAATGTCAATGAAGTAGACGCTGAAATACCCACAGACCTTTTTCCTGCCATTATCAAAAAATTAAACCGTGCAGAAACCCTAACCCCTACTTTGGATAGTGCCCAGCAGTCTGGACTTCAACGTTAACACTTAAAGCCACCTCAGGGACACACGCAAACACTTTGGAGACTTCCCTAGGGTTTTGGTTAGAGGGAGGGATTCGGGGGATGAGCTCGTGACTATAGCACAGTTAGGGCACGCACAATGCCCTCCACCTTCGACAATATGAATTACATTGTTGCGCTGAGAGAGAAAGGAGAAAAATTCGACTCCCTGGGGCATCCGAACCATAAAATATTATTTTATTGATAAAGTGGTTTGGATTTCTCGAAAATGTGAATTGAGAAAGTCATTTCTTGGCGGGAGGGCCGGGGTATAATAGGAAGTTAACTAAAAGGGATGCGTCCTTTGGTAAAAAAGAAACTATGGTACGTCTTTTGGTAAATACCAATTCTTGGGTACGTCCTTTGGTAAAAAGCCGATTAAACTGATAAAGAAGTTTAGGAGTGTAACACGTTTGTATTTTGTTTTATTTTTTTTTAATAATTGTAGGCTTGACTCTTTTGTTTGTTTTTGCATAGAATTATTCCTTATTCCTCCTCACGTGAATTTTATTATTGTTCGATAGTCACACAATCTCCATAAATTTTATTTTTGGAAGATTAGTTTAACTAACTATTATTTTGAACTTCTTGACCACTATCATTAATGTGATAATTGAGTGATTAAGAGTTGTTTATAACGAGATGAATAAAATTTATCCATTGGCTTAGTGTTAGCCCCTAGTTCGATGTCACAGCTGGGCACAAGGATTCATTCGTTGCTCCTTTGATTCAGCTATGGGGCATGTGCGCAAGGCATGCTATGCAACGACAGGATTTGTGATAGTGCGCGAGGACTGTCCAAACACAAGTTGAGCAGGGGTCGACTTGGATCGTGGCAAACAGATGCGAAGATGAGACATGCGGAGTCTAAGCATTTTGCCAAGCATGGCTCAGAGGAAATGCGAACCATGGCATGCGGTGGGCGCATGCAAGACAACACGAGAGATGGAGCAGCAAAGAAGTTGTTCATACCCAAGTCTGTGGTGCAGGACTTGGGCCAGGCAACGAGGCACACAGCTAGCAATTGACATAGAGCCAAAGCACCATTTTGTGGAGTCGGGCCTGGGCCAAGCACATGGGTGCAGGCTGAGCATTGGCATGGTGCCAAGTCAGCGATGAGGTGGACGAACAGTTATGTGCATGTGGCTAGGTGGTTGAACAAATTACCATGCAACCACTTATAACCGCTTGCAACCGTTATAACCGCCAGAACCAACTCTTGCCTATGCATTATAAATAGATAGGGTTGGGTATTGGCAAGAGAGGGTAGGAGAATATGTGAGCATTCTGTAATGAGTCCACTTTGTAATCCTTTGTTATTATAAAGGTTGGGAGTATTTCCTGTAATGGAATGGATCTTCATTAATGGATCGGATTTGGATCCATTAGTGGGCCAATACCCAACTCCTCCTCATGGTCCCTATCGTAGCCCTATAAATACCCCATAAGAGTCATGAAACAAGGGTGATCCAAAATAGAATAAACCCTAGAGCCTCTCAACTTCTCTCCCTCTCAAACTCTCTCTCCTAGGGTTAGGATTTGTGCCGGTGCAAGGGAAGGAAGAGGAGAACTTCTTCTCCTCTTTTTCTTTGGGCGTGGAACTCCATCAAAAGCAGCACCACCTGGTGGTGATCGGTGGGAGAAGCAGGCGGTGGAAGGTGGTCGGCGGTGAGCTTCAATCCAAGGTTTGTGGCGACGGTAACCTAAAGGGAAGAAGGTGAAAAGAAGAAGAAGGTTTACCATCTTTTTCTTCTTCTTTTCTTCTCCATCACCTTTCTTCCCTTCCTCCTCCTTAGCGTGCGTGAGCTGGGTGCAAAGAGGAGTCGCCGGCGGCCGAAAAAGAAGGAGCTTGGCTTGCTTCTTTTGGTCGGCGGCAAGGAGAGAGAGGAGAGGGAAGTGATTGGTTAGGGTTGGGTGAAGGAAAAGGTTTCTTCCTCTTTTTCTTCACCTTCTTCTTCTTCCCCCTCATCTTCTTCTTCTCTTGGTGGCAACACAAGCAAGGGAGGAAGGGGATCACCAATTGGTGGCCAGCGGGATTGAAGGAAGGAGTAAGACCTCACCCTAGGGTTTCGGACAAGCTAGGGTGGAGGAGGTCTTGTTGGATCTTTGGTGACTCCGCGTCATGGAAGATCGTCGCCCACACGACATCCAAGAGGGGAGGGTCATACGGTAGAAGACTGCGAGGTAAAAGACGAGGTATAATCTCTCTTTGACTCCTCTTTGTGGTCTCTATTATTTCATGTAATATTCTTGTTATTGCATGTGTGTTATTGATTAATTATCATGTTTTAATTATTGTTAATTAATGTTGATAATTAATCATGTCATGGACCCCGAAGATAAACACAAAAATCGACGATCCACTTGTCGTCTTTTTCGCGGTCGATCGGTTAGGCGAGTTACAAGGCTCGATCTTTGAGATTGGCTAAGTTGTAACTCGAACCGATTGATATGATGACAAGACGATCGATTGAGGAATAGATCTCCATTCGGATTAAATTTTAATCCGTAGACAAGGAAAGGGATCTCATGTTCGACCTCATGTTCGCTTAGGAAACCCGCCAAGCCATACCGCTTCCATCAGATTACAGCTCCAACCATTTTCTCGAAATTGCTGCAGTCGACGGTTAGTACTTCTGAGGCGACCTGGGCTCTATACCACTTGTTGGATCGTGTTGGACCAGCTTGAGGGGGTGAATAGACGGTAAAAAAAAATAAAATGGAAGACACTCGTCTTTTAAAAAAAACTTGGTCGCAACTAAGAACGTTGCTTCTAAGGCAGTGGACGCTCAATAAAAATCTCCTTATAGCAAAGAAGCCTTACAACAACAGCGCACTAGACTTAAGAGATTTTGCAAGTGAATGAAATTCATTTTTAAAGCTAAAACTCTAAGCCTATTTATAGCCTAAGAGAATAAATCTGGATTGTTGATTGTTGATGAATTTTCTCTTGGTCGTTGATCCATGGATGTAATCTGGACAGTTGATCTTGGATGGGATAAAATTGCATCCATTGGATCTGATTAAAGGATAAGGTATTATCCTTTAAGAGATAAAGTTTAATTAAAACTTTATATTCTGCATGAGACTTCGCTGTTGTGATCTCCAAGTGGTAACATCGACAGTAGCTTGTTAACATCGCCCGCTATCCCAAGTGGTAAGCATGGAGACATGTGTTTGTTAAGGTTTTGGATTTGATTCCTCTTAGCAACAAATAAATCTCCCGTTTTTTGGGCGCCTGGTTTGACTTGGTCAAATTGACCAGTCTTTTGGTTCTTCATCTTCTGGGTGATTTCCGGCCAATCGGAGTTAGGCTCACCCGACTCCGACCTTTCGCCCCTCGAACGTCCTTCCTCCCTGCTTCCCGTCCCTCGGGTGTCATGTACGTCCTTCTCGATCGACCGGTGTACTCTTTCGTAGCTTCCGCGTCCCTCGGATTGTACCAAGCCCGTCGGCTCACTTCCCTACATAATCCTTCTCGTCCGCTACGTTTTACGCTCGACTTCCTCTGTACCTAAGTTCCTGCATAATTAGCAGAGGGATTAGAAAACATAGGACCTAACTTAAATCGGTTCATCATATCAAAACCACTCAGGGGTACTTACAATCTCTGTAAAAATCGTCAAAATAAAATAAATTTTCTAAAATTCAGAGTTGATAATTTTTTTAAAAAATAATTTTTAAAATTGAATTTTGACTCAAAATAAATTTGAATTTTTTTTCAATGTCCAAAAGATAGTCTACAAATCCCAAAAATCAAATTTGACAAAAATTAATTTTTAAGTATTTTTAAATTTTAAAAAAAATTAATTTTTGAATTAAAATTCATAAAAATTATTAACAGTCAAAAAAATTTTGAAAAAAAATTATGGATAGATCGTAGTGAACTATATCAAAAAAAGATAACCTAAATTTTCTTCAACAATTACATATTTGAAAAAAAATTTCAAAAGGTTGGCAAATAAAGCATTAATTAACAATTAAAAAATTAATTATTAGAAAAAAATTAACAATTTAGTAGGGATCCAAACAAGTTCCTACCAACATGTTTTATCAAATATTTTATGGAAATATAATTTCTGAGCACTTTTATAATTTGGCTCCTATGGTTCCTTATATACCAATTAAGTTTTCTAAAATACTAAATATTTGAATTTTGAAAACAATTTAAAATTTTACAAGCATGGTATTTTTCAATTTCTCTATTTGAGCCTTCAATTTCTTATTTTCTAATTTCAATTTGTCAAAATTTTTCAAGGGCATGCAGAAGCTAACTTTCTATTTAATTCTAAATTCTTAAATTTCAATTTACATAGAGACTTGGTCGTTGCTTTAATACCAGAGTAAAGTTGATCGGGAGGTAAAAGGCATACCTTACTTACCATATCATGTTTGAAGTTCGAAGCTCCCCCTTCGTCGCTGCATTCTTCTGTCGAGTCTCCCCTTTCATCGATGCTCATCTAGGAGATTGTTTCGTCGTTCGGTTGGTATTCAGTTATCAGTGTTAGTCCGATATATTTTCAGTCATGGACTCTTCTGAACCGGTCTCGGAGTCTTCTAAAGACGAAGCGGTATCCATTGAGGAGTTAGATTCTGCTTCCTTCGATTCTTCATAGAGTTCCAGAAGCTTGGTCCAAAGAGCTTTCGCTGATGTGTAGGAGCCGATTCTTTCGGGTTCCTTAATTGGTAGTACGCTTAAGAGGTGGAACTCGGCCTTCGCATTTGCTGTGAACTCATCGCGCTATTTTCAGTCCAACGGTGTTCTTCGAGTTCTTTTTGTTCTTATCCTTAGGTGCTTCAAAACATCTTTTTGTTAGAAGGATACTAAAATCGATTTTGAAAATACCTCCATGTGTCTTTTCCAAAACATGAATTCTCTCTCGAACTGCGATGGATAGATGTTCGATCTAGTCATCGTCTTGTTGCTTTATTAGGGGGGTTCTCATTCAAAAGCAAGTCTGGCTTTGATACCACTTGTTGGGGATCGTACCGTCGCAAGAGGGGATGATTTGCCCTTGAAAATAAAAATGATCTTTTTTTACTTCTTAAACAAAGATAAAGATTAGTTACAACAAATAAATAGCATAAACAAAATAACTAAGCAAAAGAAAAGAGGCACAGACGAGTTACTTGGTTGCAATCTGGGTGGCTGTTAATCCAAGGAAAATGTAACACAATCGCCAGAATAATCCTTATGGGTAGAGAAGCCTCTTACACAGTTGAGAACTCAGTGAAAGAACAAGACTAATGGCAATTTCGTTTATAGGTCGAATTGATAGAATGAAATAAGTTCAAGCGTCTATTTATAGCCCCTGTGAATGCTTATCGCAATGTTGACGTGGTGCTTCTCGGCGCCCGAGTGCATACAGGCGCTTGATACATGGTCAATGCTTATTCACGTTGCAACGACCGTGAAATGACTACTTTCTGGATAGAGTATGGTCACACGGCGCCTGAATCATTTCGAGCGCCCATGTTCCCGAGCGCCCGAGTGAATGGGGGTGCCCAAGTTGACTGGTCAACCGCTCATTAATTAATCTTCCAGCCTTGGGCTTCTAGGTGATCTCGGGCCTTCCAGAGTTGAGCTTATTCGAACTCATCTCTGGCCTTCTTAACCGTGCTTCCTCTCGGCTACTCATCCCTTAACATCGCGCGCATCCTTCTCGCTCCACCGGCGTACTCTTCCGCAGACCTCCACGTCCTTCGGATGCACCGAGTCTATCGCTCTCTTCCCGTGTCATCCTTCTCAACTATTTCGTCCTCTGTCGATTTCCTATGCTCCTAAGCTCCTGCACAATTAGACACAAGGATCAAATACCAACATGACCTAACATTAACTCGGTTGACCACATCAAAACTTATCTGAGGTGCTTACACCCAGGAGGTAATTGTTGGTGCAATCGACCCAAGGTTGATCGGATAGATCACGGCTTTTAATGTGTGTATCAATATGATTAAGTTAGATTTTTATGGTGATTTGATATGTGTGCTTGAGTCATGCAGGACTTTATGAATCACACATGGAGTAACGGAGTGAAGCATCTGAGGGACAAGAGCCAAGGAAGATGACTTCAAGGGCGAGCCGAGGAAGTAGACTTCAAAGGCATGCGCGAAAGATGGCATGGAGGCAAGCTACGGGCTTGTGTGCGCATCCGAGGGACGAGAGCCGAAGGAAAAGAACTTCAAAGGGCAAGCCAAGGAAGTGGACTTCAAGGCATACGCGAAGGGTGAACTTCTGTGAGGTTGAGAGTACATTTGTAAGTAGGGCAGTCGACTGGCAAAGGGATTAGTTGACTGATACTACTGAGAGCGCACTGTAGCAGTCGATTGGTATGGACACCAGTCGACTCATCTTTCTGTAAGGTCGAACAACCGGGAGCAGTCGACTGGTCTGTTCGAATTAGAGTCGTTGGCTGAGGCATCAGTCGACTGGCCCTGGGGGCAGTCGACTGATGTCGGGGTTGGGTTGTTTATTTAACAGCTCTCTCCACTATTTAAATAAGAGCTTGAGGCTTGGAAGATGTTAGCTCTTCATTGTAAGATCTTTTCTCTAGTGGTCAAGTGTTTAAGCTCCAAGTGCTCATCTTCCTTCCAAAACCCTAGCTTCTTCTTGTAAGGAGGAAGAAGGATTGGAGAGGTTGTTCTTCACTAAGAAGGAGAAAGATTTAGCCAGAGATTGCCGGGGTGTGATCCACCGAAGGATCAAGGGATCGTCCACCACAAGGACACGCCGTGGAACCACGTAAACCGGTAACGTGTTAGCATTGTTTATATTTGTTAGATTAAGTTTCCACTTGTACTAATGTTGTAGGAAGAATTTGAATTTGGGATGCCAAGCTATTCACCCCCCCTCTAGCCGTGCCATTGGTCCCAATAGTAATGACCCGCATTTTGGTCCCACCATGCGCTTATTGTCTGTGTACCTATATGAACCTCCCTCCATATCTGTGGGCCAACTCTAAAGAAATTGTTAGGATAGCGGAGCTACTATTTTTTGAAAGCATGAGTCAATATTCTCCCCTATATATCTTTTTGCCTTTCTACGCCAATTCAATTGCATGCTTTGTTTCATACAAGCTATTGCTATTTGTTTCGTTAGGTTGTTTCAGTCATGATTTGCAAGAATGACTGTATCAATTATCGCGGATTCTAACATTTCAATTTTAATATCATTTCATGATCGCGATGCGAATTTTATGTATATATAAATATTTGTTCATTTAAAAATTTTATTTAAATAAGTTTAATAATTAAATTAAAATTATGGAAAAATCCCCAATTACAAACTTTTCTTTGGGTTTACTCTTCATATAGGGTTTAGTATTAAATGCAATAGGATTCCCTAAACTAATAGATAAGATAAATTAAGATGGAACTAAAAGAATTAAAATTTAAAGGCAACATTAAGTAATATGGAATTATATCGGTCCACATTGGGAAACCATATCAGACCTAATGTGGGTCTAGTCCATCAGTGGGTTTTGACTGAAATCTACTGATGAACTTAAAATGTTCGATTGAACCTATTTTAAATCCTGTAAATTTCTGAGGTGGTAAGAAGTAAAATGATGTTATCCATTGCTTATTTCAACTTCTCGGGAGATGTTAAAATGTTATTGAACGAATCAGTTAAAAAATCCAACTCAGACTTGATATGAATTATATCATACCCAAGGTGGGCATGATATAATTATTCTTTTGAATGTTTTTGGACATTTCAAAATGAAAGATTAGTGAGGCATAAACACATACTCGTTACAATAGATTAGAATTATTTCATGAGCCAAGACAAGATGAAATTGAGATGAAATTTTCATTGGATAATCACAAAAATACATAGATTTTATTAGTTCTTTACATTGTAGTAATCCACTATCAACTTGGTGATTAGGTGAGTCATACGGTGAGAATTGAATTCTCATGCCAACTTCACAATCCTTGTACCCGCTTATCCATAGTGAGGTCAAAATATAAGCAACGGAAAATCACATAGGAATGATCATACACGGATGCATTTATTGAAAATGCTTTTGTGATATAAAATGATAATTTTGGTACAATATTTGTGTGGTTTTTATGTATTGAAGTTCATTATGGTGGATTTATTTACAAAATAGGCTAACAAATCTAACCCGAACCTAATATGAATTATATCAGACCTAATGTGACCTTTAAGTTATGCGTGCATGCATGTAAAAGGGAGGAGTGAGAAGAGTGGAGAGAAAAAAAAAAAGATGTTGCATGCATAAGAGAGAGAGTAAAGAGAAGACAGAGAAAAATGACAAGAAAAGAAAAAGATAAAAAGTCAGTTTTGTCAGGAGGGTAAAACGGGAAGAGCATTAGAAAAAGTATATTTTTTAGTAAATATCAAAGTAGCTTACGTCTTTTGGATCGAAAAGTTACATGCACCCTTTCGTAAATTGTCGAATGTTTTATAGTCATGCATCAGCGCCTCCGGAGTTATGGTGTAGTGAAATTAAGGGTGACTAGTTATCTCCTAAGCACTCGCGATTCGATCCCTAGCTATAGCGAATTTTGTAGGAGTTTTTTCTCTAAATGGGGCTCGCAACCGTGGGATGTTAGGCTTCTAGATTGCCCGCTATGAGTGCTTCCCGATTTATCCTGGTAGCCAGTGGGAAATTTCCGTGGGAACCGTCCGTCACGAGTGCTTCCCGATTTACCTTGGCGACCAATAGGAAACTTCCATGAGACCGGACCAGTCATCCCAGATTCGACGTTTTCCAACCTGATTAACATTTTTTTTATAGTCATATATTAGCACTTGATATATATATAGACGCGCACACGATCTTTCCCTCTAATTCATCTACTAAGTAAATTCAGAATACAACTTACACATACTCAGAGGTGGACCTCCAAATATTCATCGATATTAGAATTCGAATTCTGATCCTTTTAGTTGTTCTCTTGAGTGCTTTATCACTACATCACATTCATGGGAGGATTAGTCACCTTATTATTCTTATTCTTATTTTGATAATGGTGTCTGAGTTTATGGAAGTAGAAAGTCTTCTTCCTAATTCTCATACTGAGTAAATTTAAAGCACAACTTATGCACAATGAGAAACTAACCTCCAAAATATTCATCCACATTAATATTGTTTGTTCAATTGAATATTTTACCATTGTACCACATTCAGTGGCATAGAGGATCAATAAAATTCTGAAACTATGGCAAGAGTGTAAATGATTTCTTTTCCTTGATTGATGAAATATGATGATAATGATCCAAGAAATAGCACATATGCTTGAACAGTTAATTGAGCTACTTATCGCTTGTGGAGGTCATATTTTGAGAATGAACTGAGGGTGCTTGGTTGTCGGTGATCAAGCCAACAGGCAATATCCTTCCTCCCTCTTCGGAAAGCAAGCGCGAAACTGAGCAATTGAGCAATTCCTGCGAGGAGTTAATAAGCTCTTCGATGGTGTGGGGGATCCATAGCATGACTCCCTCTTTTCGGCTCTCTATCGAATCCCTTGGGTGATAGGGGAACACTGTGCATCTCCTCAGAGATTGTATTTTTTCTTAAGTAAAAGAAAAGTCTTTTGTCAGTATGCATTGTGGTATGATATAACGGTATATCGAGAATACATACATAAATTCTACTTCAATAAGCATCATGTTTACTTTTGATGCAAATGGTTTAAATAAGCGTTTTGGCGGGAAGTTAGAGATTGATTGTTTTAAGTTCTTAAGATATATATAAATCTAAATAAATACTACCTTGGAGTTCTTGGGCACGCTTGGGAAACTTGGAGAGCTCTTGAGATTTTGCATCTTCTAACAACATCACCATGGACTCGCTCCCGCACTTCACTGCTTCGTCCAAAGGGGTGTTGCCCCACCTGAAATGAAGTTAAGCCATTGCCACAGCTGAAGTCAGACTCAGAATAGATTGCTGGTAGAGTTTGCAGAAAGTGGAATAGATGATGATGATGAGCGTGAAAAAGTTTAGGATTCTTATTGTTTCGATTTTCAACAAACAAAAGCGAGCAACATGTGATATACAGCGACATACTAGCCAATACCTGTCAATAGAAAAGACACTTGCCCCTGCCTCTGATAGCATCTTTGCGATGGCATAAAAACCAGCAGAGGCAGCTATATGGAGTGGCATACGGTTATCGTAGTCCTTCGAGTTCAAATCGATTTCATAAGCTAAAAGCCTTTTGATAAAATCAGAATCCCCCCTTGCAACGGCGGAACAAAGATGGCTACTAGGATCTTTAAGATTCAGTTTGGCTCCATTGCTGTATAGTAAAGAGGCCACCCTGTCATGCCCATTCTTCACAGCTTCAAACAATGGTGTGTTTCCAAAATTATCTGATAGAAATTGATACAACATAAGTTTCACAGTGACAATTCGATACACTGATTTTGCAGACACAAAACATGAAGCATACCAGAAACATTAATATCGACACATTCTTGAATGAGGAATGAGGTGATATCTTCAAACCCTCTTGAAGCTGCAAGATGCTGAGAAGAGAGTAGTTTGATTTAGGTAGATCACTAAATCCTGAATAACTATTGAAAGCAATGATTCTTCAACAGCTATTGGCGAGCACATGTTAACAATACTTCTGTACAATTGGTATTCTTACCAAAGGCGAACGGCCATCATAATCTGTGTTCTTAGGATCAGCTCCTGCTTTGATCAAACCTTTCAGCTGTAGCAGATCGCCATAGTAAGTAGCACTATTAACCCGTAAAGCAAGTGCGGCTTCTTGCTTTCCAATATGAAATGTGATATCTGATTCGAGTTGTTTGATTCGCCCATTGGATTCATTCTCCTTCCATTCATAGTGGTGTGTCAATAAAGCTTGCGAAACACAATTCACAAGGAAAAAAATTCCCCCGAAAGTAACAAAGCAAATTCAAACGAAAATTTACCTCGATAAGGTTGCTCAATATCATCCTACCATCCACGAAATATATCTCCATAATATTTGCAAAAAGTTGTTTATCGAGACGCAAGAGTCTACAGAGTTCACAGACCCGAATGGTGTAAGGCTGAGGAATGTTGCAAAGAATGGAAATTTCTCCAAATGAGCTATTAGGCTCCAAGAGTAGAATAGTCTCTTCCGATCCATCTTCGCTAATTGTTATCCCTTCCTGAGGAATAACAAGTGGCAATAATAGGAAAAGGAAATTTACCAGAAAGTGTCATATTCCCTATCATTCAACCTTATTTTTGATAGTGTGACACCATGAAAATTCTCAACTTAACATCCCGCCTTGTTTTCATCATCATCATCATTTTCATCGTTAATGAATTATCATTAAGTATATTTTTCTCGACTATTTGTAGTCAGTTAAATAAATCTCAATCACGTTATTTTGCATTGTAAAGAGCATTATGGACGACTATTTCACTAGTAATTTACAAATTAATTAAATCAATTTTATTATGTTAACTAAGCTTTGAAGTGAAAGGGAATCTTGGCACAATAGTAAAGTTGTCGTGTGACTTGGAGGTCACGGGTTCAGTTACGAAAACAACCTCTTGTAAAGTAGTATAAGATTATGTATAATAAACTATTCCCAAGAACCCACATTGGAGAGAGTTTAGTTAATCGGGTTGTTAACTAATAGCAATAATAGCCATTTTGTTTGGTGAAGAAAAAGTACAAAAGGCATACTATAGTTTAAAAGACATTTTATCATTATCGTGATTATTTAAGGTAGGCTAAATGAATCCTCTCTATTGGGCTCTACGCATCTATATAAGAGAATAATAATATACTATTGTTCAAAAGGCATTGCCCCTAGTGCATGATTTTTTAGATTTCAATCCCTAAAAAGGAACCAAATAGAGAAATTTAAGATCTTCAAATGAAGGAAAGTAAAAAAACCACGAGAACTTTAATTACTAAGGTATTTTACATTTTCGATATGAGAAATAAATATTATGAAATACTAAAAAAAATGAAGGGAATACGGACGATACCAAAACACCATGGCACACAAAATAAAGTTGGTCGACTGCATTGCCTTGTTCCAATAGGACTTCACCTGGAAGGAAGAACTCCTCTTGTAGTCTAATTACCTACAATAGAAGCAATTCATTTGTGTTTTCATTTTAAAATAAGATTTACTATGTGAAAATTAAAAATTGAAGTCACGATGATGTTTAGTTTCAGAGAGATAACTTGGGACACACAACATTTAGTCTAACAATGTAAATGAAAAGTTTCTAGAAGGAAAACAAAATAAAAGGGCATCCTTTATTTGCAACATCGCCGAAAGATTGTTTTTATTTTGATTATTATCAAAGGAGAATCTCATCACCTATAGTATAACTACTTTATCGTATATTATCTCAATTTAAAGAAAAATTTGTTCAAGTTTATTTGCTTATGCCAGTTGAGGTAAAAAAACATCCTATTTTTGATAAAAATCTATGTGAATATTCACTCGCAAAGTACTGACTACTATTCGCAAATTAAATTAGGAAATTTCTTACGTCAAATTAGCAAAATTTAAGAATAACAAATTGCAATACATCCTTGATCGAAATGTGAGTATTTTCTACTTTAAATTAGTAAAAGTGAACAATTTACAATGGGTACGATAGGGTGTCCATTTGGTGATTTTAAAAATAAGGGGTCCTCTTTAGAATTTTACCCAAGTTTGATTCTGCATCAAATTTTATGGACATGCTAGAAACTTAGGTTTGATATCAATCTCTAAAGTGCTAAGATGAACTTGTTGCACAACACGTAATCGAAAAAGGAACAATTAAAGAAAAGTAAAGACTTACAATCTGATTTAAGAATTCTGTTGAGCATCCTTTGAATAATGGGACCTTTTCAATATATGGTCTGTACAAAGTTTGAGAAATCTGCATAACAAAAACTTTTCTTATTACAGAAACAAATTCAAGTATAAAAGACAAGCATCAAAAAAATATTTGTGCTTAATACTAACCCAACTCCCAAGTCCTAAATGGCTTAACAGCAGGATAAAAAAAAACAATAATAAAAAATATTTAAAAAAAAAAAGAAAAAGAAAAATCTGCTACTGCTCAGGTCCGCAGCAGTAGGTACGACAGGTTAACAATGTACGCATTAGTAAATTAATTTCAATCGTTGAAATTGTGACCAAGTTATGCAATTTCCAATATTAATAACAAGTTGAACAAGACATATGAAGTGTTTTATGAGCCAAGGATTCTGGTGGTTTGCACCTTAGCTCGAATTGAAATCGGAATATCTTGGAGAACAGAAGCCTCAGTGTAGTTGCTCTCATATTGCAAACGCACATGCCCTTTGATCTGCTCGCGGATTTCTTTTCCCAATTTATTTCTGTTCATATACTTGAGGAGATCTTTCATTTTGTCTCTAAACCTTTCTGTCTTTGATCCTTTTACAATCAGTGCAGTCATATTACCAATAAGGTAAGCTCCCAGAATCATATCAAAAGTGACATAGATCATGATGAATACCATTTCTCTAGTATTGACCGCATGTATGTCTCCATAACCTGTAGCGAATATGAGAATAAAGAAATGAGTCATTCGGATAAAAAGGTAGACAAAAAATGGAAAAATTGAACTATCAATGAAAGAATTACCTACTGTTGCCATGGTTACAATGGCAAAATATAAGGATGTTATGTAGCGTCTCCAAAGATCGATTTCTTGGAAATGAGAATAGTTGTAATCGCCTAGCTTCAGACTTCCAATCCATGTATACTCTTCCATCGACTCAGGGAGTGTTGTTGCAAGGTAGTAGAATATACAAGCAGCTGTATGTGTGCAATAGAGTTCAACAACTATAAGCTTAACTATTCTTGTGAACAAGTAGTTGATGCGAATGTCCTTCTCCATCCTCTGGAAAAAATCTGTGACTTTGCGCACTCGAATTAATCGAATCCATAGTAGGTATCTTACCTCTTCTTTACGTCCAGACAGCTATGTAGAAAAATTGAAACAAATAAGAAATTCTTCCACTTTCTAAGAAATAAAATCAAGCTTAAGAAGAAGCTAAAGTAGATAAGCCTCCACAGGTGCGGTGCAATAATGGTAAAGCACTTAGGGAACAAGCAAGAGGATAAGGTAAAAGAGATTCATTCAATATAATTGGAATGACAACCGAGAGCTTGGGGCAGATTAACAACCGAGTTCTAACAAGTGGTATCAGAGCTTGGGGCTCTATACAAGCGGATTAACAACTGAGAGCTATCATCCACGGCTTTGAGAGAAGGTTTTTCCACCACCCGACCTCCCTTCTTCGATGGCGCAGATTTCCAATATTGGAGATCGAAGATGGAGTATTACTTCAAGATGGACATCAACACTTGGTTCGCGGTGAAGGAGGGTTTTACCCCTCCAAAGGATGATGAAGGCAAATAACTTGAATCGTGGCGGTGGATGGCTGAACAAACTCGGAAGAGTGAAGCCGACGCAAAGGCGGTTGTGACCCTACAATACGGAATGAACAAAGACCAACTCATCAAGGTTGGTACATTCACAAGTGCAAAAGACTTGTGGAACAAGCTCATCGAACTACACGAGGGCACCCGAGATTCAAGAATCGCCAAGAGGGACTTATTCCTCAACCAACTTCAAAATCTCTCCATGAAGAGAATGAAACGGTAAGTGAGCTACATAGCCGGTTCAAAGAAGTTCTCAACGGGCTTCATTCTATTGATGAAAAGGTTGAGAATCGCGACCTTGTGAGGTATGTGCTAAAAGAATTTCCAAGGAATGCTTTGTGGTCATCCATGGTGGATGCCTACAAAGTTTCCAAGGATTTATCAATTGTTAAACTAGATAATCTATTTTGTGAAATGGAATTGCATGAAATGGCTAACAAAGGCCCCAAGGAGAAGGGGATTGCCTTAGTTGTAGGGGAACGATCCAACAAGAAGAAGAAGGAGAAGGAAGTCTCTTCATCTTCATCCTCTTCCGAATCCGAGTCCGATTCCGACGAAGATGGCAGCGGGTCTTCTTCCTCCGAGATGACAAATTTTGTGAGAAGGATGATGAGAAGGGGTCGACGTTTCAAGGGTAAAGGTAAGCCTAGTGAAGTTAAAGTTGATAAAACTAACGTTTCTTGTTTTGAGTGTGGTAGGAAAGGGCACTTCAAGAGTGAATGCCCAAAGCTAAAGAAGAAGGAGGAGAAATTCAAAAAGAAAGAGGAGAAATCAAAGAAGAAGGCCTTGAAGGCCACTTGGGATGAATCCTCCTCAAGTTCATTCAATGAAGAGAACGAGGAGAAGAGTACACGGCACGTGGCACTCATGGCTCTTGGAGAAGAAAGCAATGACGAATCCTCCGACTCCTCAAACGCGGCTTCATCATCTTCAGATGATGAAGAGGTAACCTCTCCCGAACTTAAGAAATGTTATAAAGTTATTGTATACTTAACCAATATGTTGAAGAAGTCAAAAAATAAGGTTAAATCATTGCAATTAGAAATCAAACAATTGATTTCATCTAGAGATGAGAATGTAGATGACTTACATGTTGAAATGTTAGAAGATGAGATTAAATCTTTGAAACTTGAGGTTGAAAAATTGAAATTCTCTAGGGATGAGGATGTAGATGATTTGCATGATGAATTGTTAGAGGAGGAAAACAAATCATTGAAGAGTGAAGTTGAGAGACTCAAGAATATTCTTGAGAAGTTCACAACTAGCTCAAAGACCTTAGACATGATCTTGAATGCCCAAAGGGCAGTCTACAATAGGGTCGATATTGGTTATCGACCCAAAGAATCTTCATTTGTGTCATTGATGTCTAGGACTGATATGAGACAATCTAAGACACCCAAGGTTCAAAAGAAAGTTGTCAAGGCATGGGTGCCTACGTCTTGTTTAGTAGATGCTTTAGGTCCCAAGGTGTGGGTACCTAAAACTTCCATTTTTCGAATTGTGTAGGTTATGATTGAGGGGGAGTGTCTATCAACTTGGTTCGTTGATAGTGGGTGCTCCAAACACATGACCGGGAATAGATCATTGTTTATCACACTTCAAAAGAAAAGTAGAGGTAATGTTTCATTTGGTAACAATGGTAGTCTTAAGGTCATAGGAATAGGAGACATTCAAATATCCGAATGTCTTAGAATCTCAAATGTTTTTCTAGTCAAGGGGATGACATTTAATCTCCTAAGTGTCAGTCAATTGTGTGACACGGGTTACACAATTGATTTTCAACCAAGTCAATGTCTAGTTAGACAACATGACACCTTGGACACGGTACTAGTAGGAACAAGAGTAGACAATATTTATCAAGTTTCATTTAAAAGTGCTACTAATGTTGCTGCTAAGTGTCTCATGTCAAAAGAAGAGGAGTCCACCCATTGACACCGGAGGCTAGCACATGTTAACATGAAGAACATCCGGAAGTTGGCCAACAAGGGATTAGTTCGTGGCTTACCAAACATCAAGTATGAAAAGGACAAACTTTGTGATGCATGTCAAATGGGTAAGCAAACAAAATCTGCACATAAAGGTAAAAGTGCTGTAAGTACGTCTACCGCTTTTGACTTACTTCACATGGATTTGTTTGATTGTAGTACTATCATATCATTGAATGTAAGTAGATATTGCTTTGTTATCATTGATGATTTTACTAGATACACATGGACTTATTTTCTAAAATATAAGGATCAAACTTTAGATATTTTCATTTCTTTTTGTAGAAGGGTTGAAAATGAAAAATCATTAACAATTAAGACAATTAGAAGTGATCATGGAGGTGAATTTCAAAATCAATGGTTTTTAGAATTTTGTCAAGATAGAGGTTATAGATATGAGTTCTCCACTCCTAGAACACCACAACAAAATGGTGTTGTAGAGAGGAAGAACTGTGTTTTACAAGAGGCTGCATGAAGCATGCTTAATGAGTACTCACTACCGAGTTACTTATGGGCTGAAGCTGTAAACATAGCTTGCTAAGTGGAAAACCGAGTCCTAATCCATAGGTTTTTAGGAAAGACTCCCCATGAACTTTGGTTTGGAAAACCATCTACGGTTAAACACCTTAGGGTGTTTGGTTGTAAGGTGTTTATCCCAAATACCAAGGATCACCTTGGAAAGTTCACGGCAAAAGCTGATGAAGGGATACTAGTCGGGTATTCTCTAGTTAGCAAAGCCTACCAAGTCTACAATAAGAAATCTAGATTGGTTGAAGAGTCTTCTAATGTTGTCTTTGAAGAAATTTCAAAAGTCAATGAACAACCAGACGATGAAGTCCAATTCGAACTTAGGAGACTAAGTTTGAATGAAAGTCCAAATGTTATTGATGGTGATGAATCTGAGGATGGTGAGCCTAGACAACCCATAGGTCAGCCGGATCCTGAGGCTGAGCTTGTGTCTAGTGAAACCATTCAAGAAGCACCACCAACACCTAGGCAAACTAGATTAGCCTCTAGTCATCCCCAAGACCAAATTGTTGGAGACATCCATCATGGGGTTAGAACAAGATCATTCTTTAGGAATGAGGCTAATGAAGTTGCTTTAATTTCCGAAATTGAACCTAGGAAAATTGATGAAGCATTAAATGATCCCGATTGGATCATAGCAATGCAAGATGAACTGGGTCAATTCGAAAGAAGTCAAGTTTGGGACTTAGTCCCTAGACCTAAGAAGAAGACCACCATCATTGGAACCAAATGGGTCTTCAAGAATAAATTAAACCATAAGAGAGAAATCATTAGAAACAATGCACGCTTAGTAGCCAAGGGCTATAGTCAAGTTGAAGGCCTTAATTATGATGAGACCTATGCTCCCGTGGCACGATTAGAGTCCATCCGATTTATGCTTGCATTTGCAGCACATCGTGGCTTCAAGCTATATCAAATGGATATTAAATCGGCCTTTCTAAATGGTTTGATCAAAGAAGAGGTCTATGTTGAACAACCTCCGGGGTTTGAGAATACCGAATTTCCAAACCACGTGTTCAAGCTCAAAAAGGTATTTTATGGTCTTAAACAAGCACCTCGAGCTTGGTATGAGCGGTTGTCGACATTCCTAATTGATAAAGGTTTTGTTAGAGGCCAAATAGACCATACACTATTTCTACGTAGAGATGGTGACAATATTTTTGTAGCACAAGTATATGTCGATGACATAATTTGTGGCTCAAACAACAAGGACTATTTAAATGAGTTTATTGGACACATGGAGAGTGAATTTGAAATGAGTCTGGTGGGAAAGTTGACTTTCTTCCTTGGACTAGAAATCAAGCAAACTCGCGATGGAATCCATGTGCACCAATCAAAGTATACGCAAGAAATGCTCTGTAAATTCAACATGAGTGATTCAAAAGAGGTAACCACTCCCATGGCCACGAACACAAGATTGGACAATGACGAGAGTGGTAAACCCGTTGATTTGACCCAATATCGGAGCATGATAGGTAGTTTGCTATACCTCACAGCTAGTCGACCTGATATCCTTTTCGCTGTGGGTATGTGCGCTAGTATCAAGTTTGTGCCAAAGAATCTCACTTAATTGCTGTTAAAAGGATTTTGAGATATCTAAAAGGCACAATTGGAGTCGGTCTTTAGTACCCCCGTACCGAATCATTTGACCTATTTGGCTATACCGATTTCGACTACGCTGGATGTAAGTTGGATCAAAAAATCACGAGTGGGGGTTGCCAATTCCTAGAATCATCTCTAGTTAGTTGGTCAAGTCGGAAGCAATATTGTGTTGCTCTCTCCACGACTGATGCATAATATATTGCTATAGGAGAGAGCGTATCACAGTTGTTGTGGATGATTCATACTCTAGAGGACTATGGATTAAGTTATAAAGGTGTGCAAGTGTTGTGTGATAACATTAGCACAATTAACCTAACCAAGAATCCAGTCCATCATTCTAGGACCAAACATATTGAAGTGCGTCACCACTTCATTAGGGATCATGTAGCTAGGGGAGATATTGTACTCTCACATGTAGAGTCCAAGTCAAACTTCGCTGACATTTTCACTAAACCACTCCCCGAAAATGAGTTTAGCTTTTTAAGAAGGGAGTTGGGAATGTGTCGCGCTTCATAAATATTAAAATGCATTCAAAACCCTTCATGATTATTTCTAATTGTTGGGATACAATTGGGTAACTTGGGGACATCTCACACAAACTATAAGGTTCAACAAAACGTTTTTGTTTGCTAGATATGGGGTGAGATGTTAGGATCAACTCAATTTCTCAAAATGTCAATGCATCCCTTGAGAAATTAAGTTGACGAGATAAAAATCACTTCGGTGACCAAGTATGGGGAAAACCAATACATAACATATGTGTATTTGGCTCCATGATCATACTTGGACATTCCGATCAAGGAAACTTGATTGGAAACTTGAATTTGGCACAATCTTGATTGAAATTGATTGAATGAGTGTTGATTGAGTTTGACTCCACTTGGTGGAGCAAAGTGATTGTTAACCTATAAGGACTTTTGATCCTTGTTTAGGGATCAATTATAGTCAAGGGATCACTTCCAAGATCGATATCTTTCATCAGATCCTTTCAGGAATCGTGTAAAATCTGAAACTACAAGTTTCAGATCGTATCAGGGAGTATCAGGAACCCTGATCGATCACTGGACCGATCAGGCGTAGGGCTGATCGGTCCCCGGACCGATCTGGCTCCCTCCTGTGGTGATCGGTCCACAGACCGATCAGAGGGGTCACAGAGACTTAACGAAATTCTATCCAAACATTCTATGCTAGCCTGGATCGGTCCCCAGACCGATCTGGCACTCTGTGGTGATCGGTCCACAGACCGATCAGGGGGGTTTCCCGAATATCATCCGACCCTACTGATCGCTTCCTGATCGATCAGCCGATCGATCAGGATCCTGCCTGATCGGTCACCCGACCGATCAGGACCAGGCCAATCCGATCAGGCCGAAGCCTGATCGGTCTGGGCGCTCTCAGATCGAACGGTGATCCGTTCGATCACATTAAATTTTGGTTGGTGGACCGATCCACCAACCTAATAACTTCACGAAAACCCCTCTTCTCCCAAGCCCTAGCGCCGAAAACCCCATCTCCTTCTTCCTTTGCGCGTGCGACCTCCTCTCCATTTGTTGTGCGTAAGTTCTTCTTGTGCGAGAAACTCTGTGCGTGCGAGTTCCTGCGAAGGGCTTCTACGAGCTCTTCCCTGTTTTCTGCAAGTTCTCTTCTCACTCAAGGTCTTGCACTCCTTTCTTGCGCCGAAAACTTCTTCCTGCGCAAGCTCTTCTTCCAGCCTTCAAGATCCTCTCAAATCAACTTCAATGGCACCTAAGTAAGTATTTTTGGTTAGTTTATCTTACAAATCAACTCATAGATTATTAGTTTGTGCTAATCAAAGGTTTTTATCTTGTGGTGTGTCGTGACCTCATGTTTTGGCCGTGACCTTTCCTTGCCATGTCTTACTTTTGATCAAATGTCTTACCTTATGATTATTTCTCCGTGATCAAATCTGTTGCCATGATCCACACCCACTGATTAAATCACATCTTGTTCCTCTGATTAAATCTAATTTGTTCAATGTCTTATCTCATGATCGATTCTTGGGTCATTGATTAAACTTTGTCTTGACCAATGTGATCAAATCTTGATCAAACCTGCTGTCTTGATTATTCCAATCTTTAGAAAATCATCTAAGGGGAAGGAGCCAGTGGAGGGAAGCTCAAAGGGCAAAGGCCCTTCATCATCTACACCTCCTTCAAGACCTCCACCACCTCCACATACCAGATTTCAGAATATTAATCTTGCTCTAAACTTCCAATGGCACAATTTCAAACTCATGCCATGTCGGACGGTGGACCAAACCTACATTTACGAACACTGTCCAATGATCCGGAAAATCATTGAACACTATAATCTTCAATCCATTCTTTACCTTGAGAGGCCAATCAATTTTGATTTGGTCTCTGAATTCTATAATAACATGGTGAGTGGGGAGGGCACGGGGTGGAGGACCCGTGTTGCTAGTATCGACCTTGATTTTAATCGATCTATTTTTACTGACTTTCTTGGTTGTCGCCGGTCAGAAAATGACTTTTCCCTCTACCCTTATCTTCCTGATCCTCTTCCGGTTCCCTTTGATGGAGTCACTTCTGATTCCATCTACGAGTATTTTCTAGGCCATCCCAGGCCAAGGGGTTCCGGTGAGCGCACCCGTGATTTTCCAACATTTCCTGCCCTTCGCCTTTCCCCCGTTGAGTATGTTTTGTTTAAGATCATCACTAATTGTCTCCTTCCAACTACTTCGAAACACTTAGATGAGATTCACCCGTTCCACTGCTTGATGCTCTACGGGATGCATCAGCAGTTAGACTTTGACCCAGTGGCTTCGGTCTATTTCTCCATCATCGTCCACAGTCTGATGTCCGGCCAGACAGTCTACATACCATTTGGCCATATCATCACTGCCTGGCTGGAGTCGGTTGGCATTGACGTTTCACAGGGCTGCATTATACCCATGGTTCGACAGGACTGTCGAATTGATCGTCGCATGATGGCCCAGTCTGGCATTGTTGTCGGATCACAGGGGCTGAGGTGGAAGGTTCGACGACATAAGGGGGAGTTACCGGGAGCAGCCCCTGATCAGGAGCCGTCCAGCTGGTGCTACGGATTATGATGAGTGGGCTCCTGACCTACGCTGGCAGGTTGCGGAGCTAGAGCGGACGATGCAGCGCGAGCTACATATTTCCGAGCTCTGGCGACAGGAGGTCAGCTCAGAGTTTCGGTCCTTCGATCGCCGACTAGACGCTCTTGCATCCGATGTTTCTGGGATCGGCTCACTACAGGACACGTGGTATGAGGAGTGGTACCATCATACGTTTCCTGGTGGTGCGTCCCCCAGCAGCCCTCCACCAGGGGATGTTATATATATTGCTGATTCTTCAGACGATGACCACGCGGGGGATTGATGACACTGACTGTTATGATATTTGATTTTGCTCAGTTCTTTTGAGGTGTCTTGACTTTGATGCGATGTGATGCATCTGAGATTTTGCATGTATTTCATATTTGCCCTACCATGTTTTGATTGTTGGCATATATGTGTGTTCCTATGGCTATATCTGCATGTGTGCCTCATTCTATATTGCTATGTTTATGCTTATGATGTCATGTTCCATATGATACATATGCTTGTTTTGCCATGCCTTAGCTTTGTCATATGTGTTCATATGTTTGTTTATCAAAATACACTATTCATACATTTGTTGTTTTGGGATACCCCTAGGGTTGAGTGGGAGAATGTTGAACTTAACAGCCCCTCTAGACCCTTTTCGGTGTTCGACAAAGGGGGAGAGTGTGGTTGGTTAAGTTTAGGATGATTATACAGTAGGGAGAGGATCCTGATTCCCCTATAATTCTGAATTTGAGAAAATTAATTGAGAATCCCTAAACTTAAAATCGGGTTGTCAAACAACAAAAAGGGGGAGATTGTTGATGCAGTCTGACCCTGATTGTTGTTTTGGTGTTGACATCGATTTTAGTTTAGGTTGATGATTATGATTCTGATTAATTCCTGATCGGGGATTAGGCATGGTATGGAAAATCCTAGCTTGGAGGGCTAGGTGTTGGAAAATCCTAACATGAAGGGTTAGGTGTGGAAAATCCTAGCTTGGAGGGCTAGGTGTTGAAAAGTCCTAATTCGGAAGGGTTGGGTGAAAAGTCCTAGCTTAGAGGGCTAGGTGAAAAGTCCTAACTTGGAGAGTTAGGTGAAAAGTCCCAATTTGGAGGGTTAGGTGAAAAAGTCCTGGCTTGGAGGGTCAGGTCCTGGCTTGGGAGGTCAGGTCCTAGCTTGGAGGCTAGGTTGAAAAGTCCTAATTCGGAAGGGTTGGGTGAAAAGTCCTTGCTTGGAGGGCTAGGTGAAAAGTCCTAACTTAGAGAGTTAGGTGAAAAATCCCAACTTGGAGGGTTAGGTGAAAAAGTCCTGGCTTGGAGGGTCAGGTCCTAGCTTGGAGGGCTAGGTCTGGAAAAGTTCTAATTCAGAAGAGTTGGGTGAAAAGTCCTAGCTTAGAGGCTAGGTGAAAAGTCCTAACTTGGAGGGTTAGGTGAAAAGTCCCAACTTGGAGGGTTAGGTGAAAAAGTCCTAGCTTGGAGGGCTAGGTTGGATGAAATCATAGCTTGGAGGGCTAGGTTTGGGTCCCTGGATCGGACTGGTGACCGATCAGGGAAGCTGGCACGCTGCTCCTTCGTGGATCGGTCTGGTGACCGATCCAGCGATGACTGATCGGTCTGGTGACCGATCATGGAGCACACAATGAGGTTGGGAACCTAGTGTGTGGCTCCTGATCGGTCTGGTGACCGATCAGGGAGCAAGCCGTTACCTCACTGCTTTGCTCCTGATCGATCTGGAGACCGATCAGGGAGCACACAGTGAGTTGAGTTCCCCCGCTGATCAGCTCCTGAACGGTCTGGTGACCGATCAGGGAGAAACCGTGACCGATCAGGTTGAACGATCAACTGTCGCGAGGTTTCTCACCCTGACCGATCAGGATGGAGCCTGATCGGTCTGGGATCATCCTGATCAGTCTGGTGACCGATCAGCCAGTGAATTCCAAGCAGGATTGCAGCAAGCTACTTTCTGGATCGTTTTGGTGACCGATCTGGTGACCGGTCAGGGAGACCGATCACACGAGCTTGCGATCCTAAGTTTCTCACTAGGGACCGATCAGGTTGGAGCCTGATCGGTCTGGGATAGTTCTGATCGATCCGGTGACCGATCACTTTAATTCAAATTGCACTGTCAGACGCTCTGATCGCGTCTGAACGTATCCGATTCTCTACGCTTAACCTCTGATACTTGATTTTCTGCTTGATATGTTGTGCTAATACTCTGATTGAGCTGCAGGTGACAGGGAAGGATTCAAACACTCAAGGAGAGTCAATGGAGGCCTTTCCTTGGAGTAGGTTTGTCTCTTTGTCATCTCAAGTTGCAACGGCTGGAGCTGCAGACTGGAGCTTGGCTGAGGGAAGCTCAGGGAGTCCAGGAAGAGCTCAGTGGTAGTTGGCGTTGGTAGGTGAGCAGTTGGAGGCTGCAGTGAGATGGTGTCACCTGGGTTCAGTGGAGAAACAAAAGGGCGTAGTGGAGAAGAGCAGTAAAGAGTTCGTTGAATCATCTTCTGGCTTGAGTTCTTGCTGTGCGATTGTTTTCTTCACATCTTGCTTGTGTGTTCTGAAGTTCCATCATCTTGAGCAAGCAACTACAATATGTAAAGCAACCATCCCTTACTTGAGCGCTTGGAGGAAGGAACAAGAGGCTTGGTGAGTCCATCAGCGAGAAGACACGAAGAAAGGTTTCTTGCGTGAGATCATTGCTGAGTGGAGCTCGGAAGAAGCTTGCTGTGTTCCTGTCTGGGCTAAGTGCTAAGTACGAGCTTTCTTGTGTTTCATTATGCTTAACACTATATCGTTGTTGAAATGGTGTGGAGAGGTTACTCCACCGAGAAGGAGGTTGCATTTTATCCGGTGTTAACTGGGGCTTGATCTGCCGACGATCAAGGGATCGCCCACCTTAAGGGCTCGCCAAGGAGTAGGAGCAAGTTATCCCCGAACCTTGTAAATCCTCCTTGTTAGCGATCTTGCTAGTTGTCTTAGTTTGTTTTGTGTTTTAGATTTCTGCACTACTCTGTTTCTATTGTTTCCGCTGCTATGCTACTAACCGTGAAGTGCAGAGAACCCCTAACATGAAAGAAGTTTGTGTCTGGCTATATTCACCCCCCTCTCTAGCCATCCGAGTTCCAACATCGAGGACACTAGGCAGAAGTCTAGGTGGGTTGAGGACCGGACATCTAGCAGGAAGTCTCAAAGATCAAGATCGAATGCTAAGAAAAACTCCAAATTGGTCTGGAGGACCGGATGGTTAGCAAACATGTAATCTCTCCTAAGAGGAGTATGTGAGACGCGTTCCCTATTAAGGGAACAGTAGGCGCCAGTTTGACCTAGGGGTTTAATGAAAATCTTAAAGTTAAGACCAGACAGTCCAAAGAGGATTGATTTCATTTGCACTATGATATTGTATATGTTATGCTAACTCTGTGATGTAGATATAAGTATTCAGGACCAAGGTGGCCCAAGCACTTGGAAGGGATCTAGGTGTAGGATTGGAAAGAGTGATAAAAGGGGGGGGGGGTGAATATCTCTTTTCAAAAACGTTTTAGAATTAGAGTATGCAGCGAAAAATTTACAAGCAAAAACAATGCTAACACTTGTTGGTATGACTTGGCGGTTTCCAAGACAACCACGTGGTCATATCTGAGAGACCTCTCTATGGCTACAGATTAAAAATTTAATCTGAATATAGACCCGTCCCTCTAACGACCGACACGTCGCCGTGTTAATTAATCCAAGTTACAACTTAGCAGAAGCCAAGGTTAAAGCCTTGTAACTTTCTGGATTAATTAACCATAGAAAAGGTGACGGTTTGGATCGCCGGCTTTTGTATTTATCTTCGGGGTCTAGTTAATTAATTAGTATCTATGATAACTAATCAAAATGACTGATTAACATGCATGAAATGATGAAGCAAAGCAATATGGCACAAACAAGACATAGCAAAATAAATTAGAGCTCGATAGAGTTATACCTCGCCGTTTACCTCACAGTCTTCTATCTTATGACCCACCCCTCCTAGACGTCATGTGGGCGACGATCTACCAAGACGCGGAGTCACCAAGGCACTGGATCAATCCTCCTTTCTCCTTCCTTTGCTTGTGCAAACACCAAATGAAAGAGAGAAGCTTCTTCCTCTCCCAACTCCTTAGCACCGAAACCCTAGGAGCTAGGAATCCGGTGATCACCACCTCCCATGACCTTGTTGCCTTCGGCCAAAAAAGAGAAACCAAGAATCTCTTTTTTCCTTGCCCTAGCAACCCAAGAAGGGAGGAGGAGAAAAGAGAAAGAATTACTTCTCCTCACCTCTATTACCGTCGGCTGCTACCTCGCCTGAAGCATCATCGCCGGCGACCTCCCTGCCCCTTCCTTGTTCCGCCAACATCTACTCCATCTTCATGGAAGAACTGGCCAAGGAGAGGAAGAGAGGATGAAGAAGATGAGGAAGTAATCAAACCGCACCCTCCCTTTTCCTTTGCTTCCTCGCCGGCGCCGAGCACTCCAACTGCACCGCTGGCTACACCTCTCCTCCTTTTCTCCTTGACGCCGAGCCCTTGAGAATGATTTGAGGAAGAGAAACCAGGGAGGAAAGGGAGAAAACCTTCACCGAAACCTCCCTTTTCTTCCTTCACCTCGTCGGCGCCACCAAGGGTTAGAGGGAGAGGATTAGATTAGGGAGAGAGGGAGAGGGGTTTTATATATAGGATATGTATGATTAATTGGAAAAATTCCAATTATTTATGGATTGATTCCAAAATTAATTTGGGATTAATTTCTTATTTATTCAGAAATTTATTGCTTAATTAACCAGAGATTAATTTCTTTAATTAACTTGAGATTAATTCCTTAATTAATCCAGAGATTAATTCCTTAATTAACCAAAGATTAATTCCTTAATTAATCCTCCTTGTATCATGACTTCTATGGGGTTTTATTGGGCTAAGATAGAGACCATGAGGAGGAGTTGATTTTTGGTCCGCTAATGGATCCAAACCCGATCCATTAATGGTGATCCATTCCACTAAAGGATCCCATTCTACTTCCTCACTAACCCCCATATTTTCATATGGGCTCCACCTATTACGAGTCGTCCATCTCCCCGTGTTTAAGATATCGTATGTCCAATAATTAATTTAATTTACAGATAATTAAATTAATTTTCTTCTTGATCCTTGATTAGTACCACTCAACCTTTTCAACATGCCGGACCATAGTCCACTTGCAAGATTTGATATGACGATCCTTTTGAGCTCACTAATGGGGCATCATCATCCTGACTCACCAGGACACGGATTCCATCAATAATCAATGTCACATCATATTATTAATATTATTTCTCAACTATAACGCTCGAAAATTCTCATATCTAATTTTAGAAATATCCAAGAATTTATTCCGAATTTATGGATATTTTTATAGAATTTTCCATGGACAAATAAGGCAAAAATGAATAAAAATAGAATGCATAAAACTTAATTGAGGTTTAACACCTAAACCTTTATAATGAGAGGAGAATAGGCTTACCAAGTGGGATGAGTATATTTTCATTGGAATAAACTAGAGGGAAAGATAGATAAGGTGAAGTTAGTCAAAATTTTCCCATAAATATAAAGGGAACTTAAGGGTTTTTTTTTAATTGAAACTTTTCCTCACCTTGTCGCCGCCGAACCCTCTCCCTCCCGTGGCGATTCCTTCCTCCCTCTCCCTAGGCTTCTTCCTCCCTCACTCACGGCAAAGCAAGGAGGAGTCCAAGGCTTATGTTAGGTGGATTCAAGAAGGAGGGCACGCTAGGGGATCTTGTTCTTCGTTGGAATCTCAATGAGACTCTAAGGACCTTCCCTCTCCCTAAACCCTACGCCCTAGAGTAGTATGAACAAGCGCAGGATGTAAGTACCCCATACCTGCGGTATAAGTGGCTTCGTTCGTATGATTGATTGTCCTAATTTATCTAATTGCAAGTTTATGCCCATATGTGCAGATTAACTTCCTCTACCGATTTTAAGGGGAGCACTAGATGGGCTGGACGTGCTTCCACCTTTAGTTTGGGGTTTAGATGCACCGTCGAGTGCCTAGGGAGTGCCCTTAAAAGAATAAGGGAGTTTTAGGCACGCAAGGTGCTCGAGAAAATCTTAAGAAGCTCTAATATGAGTTTTAGCATGTTATGAAGTTTGCTACCCTTACTTTATGTTTATGGACCCTAGTTCGTCCATTGGGTGGGCTCCTAGATCGCCCCTAGGCTCTAGATCTCCTAGTAGATGCAAGGTTAAAGAAAAGAATATTTATGAAAGTATTTTACTTTTTATGGCATGTGCTTGGACTCTAGTTCGTCCATGGGTGGGCTCCTAGTTGCCCCTAGGCTCCTAGTTTGCCTAGTAGTAGTACCCTAATGGGTTCGATATTATCTATCTCGGATCTATTTAGGGATGCGCGCATTAGCAGCACATTGCCGGGCCCACAACAACATGATTATTATTTTCACTTGTTATATGTATTAGTTTCAAAAGTTCAGTAATAGCTTTAAGTGAAAACAGTTTTAAGATCATGCTTAGTTCAGTTAGATTCTATGAATGCTATGTGAATTTAGTTAGAAGAATATGATTTAGTTCATGTGCTTAGTATGATGAGTATGTCATGATATTTGTTTAGATTATATGTTTCAGTAAGAATAAATGACAAGCATGATATGTTTTTCCTCCATGTGTTTTCAAAAGCATGAGTTTCGAGATATGTATTATTTTGTGAGTAGGATGGTACTTACTAAGCTTTATACTTATAGTTTCATTTTTTCTTATACTGCAGATAAGGGCAAAGAAAAAATGGAGTAGCGGAAGCGACAGGGATGATGGGGAGTGTGTGATGGTGGAACTTGGAATGAAAAAAACCTTGGGAACTTGCCTTATGAGGATGCACGATTAAGAATGTTAAATGAACTAGTTCTTTGTCATGTTTATCATTTTTCGCATTTTAAGTACCTTTGTTATGTTGATAACATCACTCTTGATATGAGTCTTACGAGAATTCTAGTATGAGATTATGTATCATGAGTTAATATCATGTAGTCATGTCATGCCTAGTTTCTATATGTGATATGTTGAGTGATACATTTCAAGTGCATGTTAACTAGTAGTAAAATGCATGATCTAAGGCTATAGAACCATTTCTGATGTTATAGTGCTACTATTGATGCATCTAGATAGGAACAATGCTTAGCTTTAGTAACAAGTTGATACAAAGTTTGTGTTTCTAATTTCATGCTTAGAAATGGTTGAAGTATGCTTTAATGTCATGAAAACAAGTAGAATATGGACTAGAATCATTGTATACCTATTAGTAAGCTTAAATATGAGTTTGTGGGGGGTTTTTGGTACGAAGTGGGTTGACTTGGGCACGTTTCTGGAATCTGAATTTTCAGATTTCAGAACTGCCAGTCGACTGCGACATCTGACAGTCGACTGCGACCGGTAGCAAAATCGTACAGAAGGCTTTGTCGCCTCGGTCAGTCGACTGGTCGAATACCAGTCGACTGGTGTCAGTTTACAACAAAATGTGATGCAGAGCTGCTGGTTAATGCTTCAGTCATGCAATGCTGAGGATGGGGGATCAAATCCTGCCAAGCTAATAAAATTAAAGTTCTTATTTTATTTTGACTGGTTAGTACTTCCAACATGACTATGATTTACCGCAGTATGCTTAAGTTATGAATTATTAGTTTAGTACATAGAAATTTTTTTAAATTCTCACAGTTGGTTTAGCATTAAAAGAAAACAATGATCTGTAATCAGTCAGCCAGTTAGTAGCGATCCGCCTTAAAGCTTACTACTAGAAGGTGGGTCGTTACAGAGTGGTATCAGAGCAAGTTCCATCTTTCCTCCATATACACATCCAGCATCATACCTGTAGCTTCCAAGTAAGAGTACCTCTCACATTACTTATGTTTTCTTGTTTTTTCATTTTCTACTTAACTGAAGCATGTTTATAACTCGTGGCACTTTAATATAGTTATAGTAAATATGTATGTCCTCGGTTATGTAGATAATGGCTAGAGTATGCCTAACTAGAAGGGCACCAGCTACTGAGCCTCAACAGGAGGCAACTGACACAGTGAATCCACCTAATCTTGAGGAGATAGTGGCTCAGCTCCAGAGACAGATAGCTGAGAAGCAGCAAGAGATAGCCACTTTAAGGGATAATCAGCAGATCACACCTACTGCTACGCCAGGACCAAATGTGGAAACCCCAATAGTGACAGAGGTTCCACCTAGAACACCAATCCCACCAATAGCACCAGAAGCCCCAGCAGTAGGGGCTAGAAGAGAAGCATATCTGGTTCAGTGGCAGAAACTAAAACCATAGAACTTTTCAAGCACTAGTGAACCGTGGGATGCACAAGCCTGGTTCAAAACCCTGGAGAGTACCATGGAGCTTCTGGACTGGCCAGAACATGAGAAGGTAAAGTACGCCTCCTTCTGCCTAGCAGGAGATGCTAGAATGTGGTGAGAAAGGGTGAAGGCCATGCAAGACATAAATCAGATGACGTGGGTCAACTTCGAAGCAGAGTTCTTCGAAGAATTCTTTCATATGCGGGTTACTAAGCGGCATTATGATGAATTCACTGAATTTTGTCAAGGTAACCTATCAGTAGAGGAAGCCGTGAAGAGATTCAACAGACTGGCTCGCCTATGCCCTAAACTGGTCAGCATTGAACGAGAGCGAGTCAGGCTAATGCTCAAGATGCTAAGGCCAGAAATAGCATTGAATGTGGCCAACAACGTCCATAGGCCGCAAACCTCAGACGAACTAGTTAGCAGTGCTCTGATCACCGAGCACTACCTGAACAGCATGCAACAGCAGAAGTCAGTCATGACAGAAAGTAAAGGCCAAGGCAGTTCAGGAACTCAGAAACCCCACGGCCACAACTCTAGTTGGAAAGGAAAGAATCAAGGCAAAAGAAAGCAGTGGAACAATCCGAAACGAGAGCCAGCCAACAAGCAAGCCAAGTATCCCACTTGTCCCACATGTGGGAAACAACACTTAGGGGTCTGCCGCAAGGGCACCCGTGGGTATTATAACTATGGTCAAGAGGGTCATATGGACAAGCAGTGCCCCACCAAGAACAGTCTGTCTACTCCACAGCCTACTCAGTATGGAGGCAAACCTGCACAGCTATATCAGATGCAGGCAGCACTGGATGACCCCTATATCAGTCAGGACAGATTAGAAGCTCCATCAGCCACTACCAATGCACGGATCTTCTCACTGACCAGAGAGGATGTAGCGAATGCATCGACAGTTGTGACATGTCAAATATGTATTTTACAACAAAATGCATCTGTCTTATTCGATAATGGGGCAACCCATTCCTTCATATCCAGGGCATTCGCAGAGAACTTAGCTATACCTCCAGATGTACTCAGTGACCAGTTCTTAACCACCCTACCTTCAGGAGAGATTATGGCATCCACGCACTGGCTCCGTACAGTGCCAATCAGTATAGCAGGCAGAGAGCTTTACGGTGATCTGATGTGCTGGATATGACTGATTATGATGTCATTTTTGGAATGAACATCCTAATCAAGTATGGTGCCTCCATAGAATGTTGTAAAAGGAAAGTCATATTCCAACCTGAAAAAGGAGTGCAGTTTGAATACATCGGAGAACCCAAGAGAAAGGCCAAGAAATTTCTCTCAGCTCTAAAAGCACAGAAACTACTGGATTCAAGATGTATCGGATTTCTAGCACATGTAGTCAATATTGAACAAGAGAAGGACCAAAAGCTAGAAGAGGTCCGAGTGGTATGTGACTACCCAACAGTCTTCCCTGACGAGTTACCAGGCTTAGCGCCAGACAGGGAGATAGAGTTTGAGATAGTTCTCATTCCAGGTACCAATCCCATTTCAAAAGCATCATACTGTATGGCTCCAGCAGAATTAAGAGAACTTCAGGAGCAACTACAGGAGCTACTCGACAAGGGCTTGATACGCCCTAGTCATTCACCTTGGGGAGCTCCCGTATTGTTCGTGAAGAAGAAAGACAGGTTCATGCGCTTGTGTATAGATTATCTGGCCTTGAATCAAGTCACCATCAAGAACAAGTATCCCTTGCCAAGAATTGACGACTTGTTTGATCAGCTAAAGGGAGCAGCAGTGTTCTCAAAAATAGATTTGAGATCGGGTTATCACCAGGTGAAAGTTAAAGAAGGTGACACCCCCAAGACAGCTTTCAGAACGAGATACGGACACTATGAGTTTGTAGTTATACCTAAGGCAACACAGATGGCTTGAGCAGGTCAAGGATTATGACATTGACATCCTCTACCATCTAGGAAAAGCTAATAAGGTGGCAGACACACTTAGCAGGAAATCTAGTGCCACCCTACTAGCTTTGTCTACGATGTCACAGCCCCTTCGAAAGGAAATATCAGAGTTCGGACTGGAAATTATAGTCGGGCAGCTCTCCACTTTAACATTAGAGTCAACCCTACTTGAAGACATCCAGACAGAATAGGATCAAGATCCTGACCTTCAAAAAATCAAGTAGGGGATAGCAGAATCAGAAAATGGGGAGTTTCGCCTATCAGATAGTGGGATACTGTACTGCGGTGACCGCTTATGTGTTCCGAACCAAGAAGAGCTCCGAAGGAAGATCCTAGAGGAAGCACATGGATTTCCTTATGCGATGCATCCTGGTTCCACCAAAATGTACCAAGACCTCAGGGGACGTTTTTGGTGGCCTGGGATGAAGAGAGACATCGCCAGATATGTCAGTACCTGTTTGAAATGCCAAAGGGTCAAGGCAGAACATCAGAGACTTGGAGGAGTTCTGCAGCCTATCCAGATTCCAGAATGGAAATGGGATGATATTTCCATGGATTTTATAGTGGGACTACCCAGAACAACGAATGGATATGATGCAATCTGGGTAATATTTGACAGATTGACTAAGTCTGCCCACTTCCTAGCTATCAGGATCTCCTATTCCATGGAGCAGCTAGCTCAGTTATACCTCAAGGAGATCGTCAGACTACATGAAGTCCCTAGCACTATCATTTCAGATAGGGACAGTAGGTTCACTTCACACTTCTGGGAGTGTGTACAAACAACACTAGGCACCAAATTGAAGTTTAGCACGGCTTTCCATCCTCAGACAGATGGTTAGACAGAGAGGGTTAATCAAGTACTAGAAGATATGCTCAGAGCTTGTGCTTTAGATTTCAAGGGCAGTTGGTGCAGATACCTGTGCTTAGCAGAATTCGCCTACAACAATAGTTATCAAGCCACTATCGGCATGACACCCTATGAGGCTTTATATGGGCGGAGGTGTAGATCTCCTATATGCTGGTACGAGGGTGGTGAGAGGCAAGAGTTAGGCATACAGACAGATCTTATAGATGATACCACTGTAGCCATACAACAGATCCGCCGGAGAATAGAAACAGTTCAGAGCCATTAAAAGAGCTATGCTGATACACGGCGCAGACCATTAGAGTTTGAAGTTGGGGATTCAATATTCCTCAGAGTGGCTCCCATGAAGGGAGTAATGCATTTTGGAAGAAGGGCAAGCTAAGTCCCAGATATGTAGGACTATACCCCATCACTAGAAGAGTTGACTAAGTAGCTTATGAGCTAGAGTTACCTCAGGAGATGTCAGCAATCCACAATGTATGTCACCAGGTGAAAGTTAAAGAAGGTGACACCCCCAAGATAGCTTTTAGAACAAGATACGGACACTATGAGTTTGTAGTTATACCTTTTGGCGTAACGAACGCTCCAGCGACTTTCATGGACCTCATGAACAGAGTGTTCCGAGAATATTTAGATAAGTTTGTTATCGTCTTCATCGATGACATTCTGATATATTCCAAGACTTAGAAGGAGCACGCAGAACACCTAAAAACAGTATTAGAAATTCTTCAGCAAAGCCAACTCTATGCGAAATTCTCTAAGTGTGAGTTTTGACTCGATCATGTGTCTTTTCTAGGTCACATCATCTCCAAGGATGGTGTGATGGTAGACCCAGCAAAATAGAAGCAGTAAGTAACTGGGTTAGACTGAAGAATGCCAGTGAGATCCGAAATTTTTTGGGTCTAGCCGGTGACTACAGGAAGTTTGTAGAGGATTTCTCCAGAATAGCCTCCCCACTGACAGCTCATACCAGAAAGAACAGAAAGTTTCAGTGGACAGAGGACGGCGAGAACAGTTTTACAGAATTAAAGAAAAGATTGACTAGTGCTCCCATTGATAAATACTATATTATTGATTATTTGAGCTGCTAAAATCCATGTTTGACCTATATTATTATTGCTTGATTGTGAAATTGCCCTAGGTTTTAGAACTTACTCTTATTTTGGACTAAATTGCAAATTTGTATTAAATTGGATTATTTGGCCACTAAATTCTTGATCTATTTTTGTAGGCATCAAAGGTTCAAGGACCTAGGGCATATTGGGTCAAACTTGAGTCGGAAGTGACCCAGATCGAATTATCAAGATTATGATTTAATCTAAGTCGTCCGATTCAAGAGCAGCTAGATCTGAGCCATCCGGGATCATCTGAAGCAATCCGAGCTAGGGCTAGGGTTGATCAAGCACCCTGATCAAGATCTGAAGGTTTCATCCCCATCAGAGCAAGATCAGCCGTTGGATCAAGCTTGGAGGGCTCTAGATCGCCCATTCACAGATTAGGTTGATCTGGACCATCCGTTGCAAATCTGGAGGATCCAAGCTACCACGAGGCAGATCCTGACCCCAGATCATCATCATCAAAGTTTGGCTCAAATCAGACCAAGATCAGCCGTTGGATTAAAGTGGATCAATCACAGCCGTCCATTGGTTATTACTTAAGGAAAAATCACGCAGCTTCTTCCTCCATCGCGTCTCCGCCGCTACAGTTCCCTTCATCGAGTTCTTCAGTTTTTTTAGTGTTTTTCTCCATTTCCGGGGCGCGATCCCTCAATCCATCATCAAAGCAAGGGCTAGGTTAGTGAAGAGAATCTCAGTGAGGTATCAGAGTTGATTTTTGCTCAATAGCGAAGTTGCGCGAGGTCTCGGCAGTTTTGCTATCCGATTTCAGTGAGCTCAGCTGTGCTCCATTTCCACTACATCCGAGCTGACCAGAGGGGTTCCCTGGAAGGTCTCGGTCACTCCCTAATCCAGATCGCAAGCCACCACAGCGAGTTTGATGAATTCAGAAGCTAATTTCAGTTTGAGCAGGATTTGATCTGTTTCAGTAGCAGAGACGTATCTTCACTGATTTGTTGAGCTTGCGGGTCCGAAGTTCACTCTTGATTGACGACCAAGGAGCACTTGAGTTGAAGAATGGTTGAGGAGTAGCTTAGATAATTTAGTTTCATTGTGTTTGTAGCTGTAATTGGATTTCTGCCACTTCATTACTGCATTTTTCGTATCAGCTACTTAGTTTCCATTTCCGAATTCGTTTGCTGCTTAATTAGGTTTAATTTGGCAAGTAGTTAGTTAGTGAACTTGTTTAGTGAACATTAGTTTGAGTGTTTAGTTTATTTCCTGTCAAAATCCATGCGTATCAGTTAACTCCTTGTTTTCAGTTTGCGTATCAGCCCTTTCCATTGAATTTCTGCATTTTGTGCCATGCTTGTTTTAGTTTCACTCTATTGGCGCATGAGTTTTTGCGTATCAACTTCAAATCTGAAATCAGAATTTCATTTCTGAATTCCCAGCTCATTCTGAAATCCCTGCGCATGATTTCTGAACAAGTTTTGTATCACGTGCTTAACTCTTGAGTTCTAAATTTCCTTGTTCATCTCTGCATTTGTTCATTTCTGCACATCAAATCTGAATTCAGTGTTGTTTTACTTGCAACCTTAGTTTCTGAAACTCTTCATTTCATCTCTGCATACATGTACATCCATTTCTGCATGTATCCTGCGAGTGTGTCAAGTTTAGCCTCATCCTTGGCACAAAGGCTTCGGCTTGGCACAAAAGGTTCCCCTGCAATCACTTAATTTCTGCATGTAAATTCACTAATTTCTGCACCTTGAATTACTGCACTTCTACTTCTGTACTTCAGCATTCATTTCTGCCGAGGTTGTTTCTAAATTGACCTGTATTTGGATGCCGCAATCCTTCCTTCGATTCTGAGCATCAGTTCACTTATAGCCTTACTTTCCTAGCCGAAGTTTCTAAATTTCTAGTTTCACCTCTGCATTTATTTCTGAATTTCCGCAATCCTGTAATTCTGCAATCTGAATTCTGCTCAACTCATGCAGTTTTATTTGTGTTAAGTGATCTGAAATTATTCCCAAGCATTGGGTTGTGCACTCAGTATAAGATTCTTTTTAGCACATCAGTTTCTTTAATCTGGTATCAAGTTTGTCCAATTGCTCTCACTTGTATCAATGAAATCTTGGCACGATTTTTGTATCCATTTGGTTTTAGATTGTTTGTGTGTGGTCTGTCTCGCTTTTGATGTTGTTGCTGCATTACTTAGCATTTGTTTTGCCTTTGAAATCAGAATCAGTTTCCCAAATTGATTAAATGCTTTGTTGATCCGGTCTCCATTGGTCGAGTTATCACTTGCCATCACATTATTTGGTTCACTAGTTTAGTTTCCTCCATTTTAATTGCCATTTCCTTCTGAATTGAAAACAAAACCCTGATTTTATTTGAAACCCAAAAACATAAACGACACATAAATACGAGTTCGAATCAAACACGTCAACTAGCCACGAGAAAAATACGACCTGTGGCTCCTTTACTACGCTTTTTTTCTTTGATTGCAAAAAGGGTTTCCAGCATTTCATTCATATCTAAATCTGATGAGCCCACACTTTCGTGACAATTTAATCTAGTATATCTGGGCTTATCAAATTTTTGGCGTCGTTGCCGGGGAAACTACTAGTTGACTTGTTTGATTTTTGCTTGTGCACTTATTTCATATCATTTTTGACTTATTTTTGTGCTTATTGCTATATCTTTTGATTTGATTTATCTGTTTTATCTTTTTATCCACTTTTACTGCGAGTTGTTTAATTTTATGACCAGGTCTTTAGGTGGTGATTTAGAAGATTTTGACCCTGAGATTGAGAGGACTTTCAGAGCCAGGAGGAGCCAGGCCATTCTTTCTAAGACTACAGATATCCCTCCTATTCAGACTATTTTCACTCACTCAGGCATTGACATGGCAGACCACCAGAGAACCATGAAGGAGCTCGCAGCACCTGACGCTGCATTTCAGTACTCCAGCATAGCTTATCCAGAGCTAGGGGGAATTTTGAGCTCAGATCTGGACTCATCAATTTGCTGCCCAAGTTTCAGGGACTTTCTGAAGAGGATTCAAATAGGCACCTGCACGAATTTCATGTTGTATGCTCCACTATGAAGCCTCAGAGCATTTCTGAAGAAGACATCAAGCTGAGAGCTTTTCCTTTCACACTGACAGGAGCAGCAAAAGACTGGTTCTATTATTTGCCTACAGGACATGTGTCTAGTTGGATTGCTATGAAGAAGGCATTTTTGGAGAAGTATTTCCCAGCATCCAGAACTGCTATAATCAGAAAAAGCATCTGTGGGATTCAACAAGTGGTGGGCGAGACACTGTATGATTACTGGGAGAGATTCAACAAGCTGTGTTCAAGTTGCCCCCAGCATCAGATCAGTGAGCAGTTGTTGATTCAGTATTTTTATGAGGGATTGCTGCAGATGGATAGAGTCATGATAGATGCTGCAGCTGGAGGGGCCCTAGTGAACAAAACTCCAATGCAAGCTAGGGAGCTAATTTCTAATATGGCTGAGAATTTCCAACAATTTGGAAGCAGAGCCTTGACCACCAGAGGAGTGGGTGAAGTTCAGGTAGTTCCTATTGATCATTATGACAAGAGATTTGCAGAGATCACATCACTTATTAAGGAGTTGAAGGTTAGCAATGCAAATCAAGGGTCAACTCCTTCAGTACCTCCACCCTCTAGTCAAGTGATAAGTGTGTGTGGCATTTGCTCTAGTCTAGAGCACACTTCAGACTCATGCCCCACCCTCCAACAGGACGAGACAGTAGCGGCCTTAGTGAGAGGACAATTCCAAGCAAGAAACAATCCGTATTCCTCTACCTATAACCCCGGTTGGAGGAATCATCCTAACTTGAGGTACGGGAATGCTTTCTATCAACAAGACCCTCAAAGTCAGTCTTCACAGCAGTCTCAACCTAATTTCCAGCAGCCCCAACAAACTCAAAACAATCAGCCAACTTTTCAGCAATCAAACCAAAATTTTCAGCCCCCGTTTTAGCCTAATTCTCAACATTTTCAGCAACAATTCCAGGCATTTGAACCTCAATTCCAGCAACCTTATCAAGGGCAGCAAGGCTTTTAATCATTCCCAGCTTTCCAAGCTCCAAATCAACAAAATTTTCAGCCCACACAGCCCTTGAATCAAAATTTCCAGCCCTATAATTAAGGGTTTCAAGTTCAGAATTTCCAGCCCTCGCCACCTAATTTTCCAGCTCAAAATCAAAACTTTCAAGGCTACATTTCCCAGCAAAATTTCCCAGCATATCAGCCCTCTAATCAGTCCTTTAATCAGCCCCAACAGCATGGTTTTCAACAAAATCAGCAAGCTCCACCATTTCAACCAACTAATTCATCCTTTCAAGGTCAATCAAAGAGCTATTCTAACCAAGGAGGCTATGGAAGCTCAACTGGAGGAATTGCGTCCCAATAGATGGTTGAGGATATGTTTCAATAGATGATGCAGCAACAACAAGCTCAACAACAGCAAATACAACAAGTTCTACAACAACAACAACAACAACAACAACAACAACACAATCAAAACGTTGAGAGGCAAATAGGGCAATTGGCTAGTGGAATTAATCAAAATCAAGCTCAAGGATCAAGTCAACTTCCTTCCCAAACTGTTCCTAATCCTAAAGGGAATGTGAGTGCTATAACTTTGAGAAGTGGGAAGGTTACAACATCTCTGAAGAGTCCAAGAGCAGAATTTTCAGGAGACCGGATAGCAACTCAAATTCCGGCCCAAATCAACACTGAAATGAGTTCAAATTTAGCTGATTCCAACCCTAACCCGTTCCCAACCCTTTCCTCAAGCAACCCTCAAAATTTGGTGGCAAATGGAGAAGAAAACAGTGCCGAGACGCATGGGACAGCAGTTACTACGCAAGGGACAGCAGGGCAGAATTCAGTTTCTCCACTTCCGGCCAAAGTTGATGATTTTAGGGTTCCTTTACCCTTTCCACAGCAGAGAACACATGCCAAAAAGCAAGTTGAGGAGGAGAAGGCCAAGGAATTCAATGAATTAGTGGAACTTTTCAGTAAGGTAGAGATCAATGTACCTTTGTTGACCATGATCAAGCAAATTCCAAAGTATGCTAAGTTTTTGAAGGATCTTTGTATTCATAAAAAGAAACTCAAGGAAAATGAGTTGGTCAGCTTTGGGAAGAACATCTCAGGGTATTCACTGTTTCTTGTGAGATAGGGAGCACTATATTCCATGACGCTATGTTAGATTTAGGAGCTTCCATAAATGTGATGCCCAGGTCAGTATTTCAGATACTTGGCATAGGCCCTTTACAGCCCATTGGCGTGGTGATACAGCTAGCAGATAGGAGTCAGACCCACCCAGCAGGTATGATTGAAGATGTTTTGGTGAAGGTAAAGGAGCTTATATTTCCTGCTAATTTTTATATTTTGGATATGGAGGGAGATTACTTGGCACACCGTTCTCCACTTATCTTAGGTAGGCCTTTTCTGAAGACGGCCAGAACGAAGATTGATGTATATGCCGGGACACTTTCTATGGAGATTGGAGACACGGTTGTACAGTTCAGCCTTTTTGATGCTATGAAGCATCCGAGAGAGGACCACTCTATCATGAGCATGGACATTCTAGAGGAGCTGGCGCAGACTGAGTTAGAGGCTGAGGGATTTCTGGAGGATTTTTCTGGAGGAGTTATTGATTCAGAGGAGGCTGAGAGAGTACTGACTGCTGATACTGAGGATTTTACAGAAGACATTTCAGACACACTTCCAGCTGGAGAGATTTTTCTAGGTGTAGGGGATTGCACAGAGCCCCAAGGATCACCTATTTTTCTTGATATTCAAAGTGTAGGAGATTGCACTAAGCCCCAGGGACCACTTATTTCTACTGAAGAGGACCAGAGTGAATTGAAGCCATTACCAGGTCACTTGAAGTATGCATACTTAGGAGAGGAGCAGACTTTTCCTGTTATTATTGCACAGCATTTGGAGTCAGAACAAGAAGAAAAATTACTGCAAGTCCTGAGGCACTACAAGAAGGCAGTTGGGTGGACTTTATCAGATATACCAAGTATCAGCCCAGCTATCTGCATGCACAGGATATTTTTGGAAGATAATGTCAAACCAGTGAGGCAACCACAAAGGAGACTCAACCCACTTATTTTGGATGTAGTAAAGAAAGAGGTGACTAGACTTCTACAGGCAGGTATCATTTACCCTATTTCTGACAGTCAGTGGGTTAGTCCTATTCACGTGGTGCCTAAGAAATCTGGAGTGACCGTGGTGGCGGATGAAAGTAATGAACTAGTGCCCACCAGAGTCAAGAATTCCTGGAGAGTCTGCATTGATTACAGGAAGCTCAACAAGGTCACAAGGAAAGATCACTTCCCTCTACCATTCATTGATCAGATGCTTGAGAGACTGGCAGGGAAGTCACACTACTGTTTCTTGGACGGATTTTCAGGCTATTTTCAGATTTGCATAGATCCAGAGGACCAGGAGAAGACCACCTTCACTTGTCCCTTTGGCACATTTGCCTATAGACGTATGCCCTTCGGACTCTGCAACGCACCCGGTACCTTTCAGAGATGCATGGTGAGTATATTTGGTGAGTTGCTAGAGGACTGTATGGAGGTATTCATGGATGATTTTTCAGTTTATGGCACGTCTTTTGATTCATGTTTGAATAACATGTCTAGGGTTTTACACCGTTGCATTGAAACTAACCTTGTTTTGAATTTTGAGAAATGCCACTTTATGGTAGAGCATGGGATAGTACTTGGACACATAGTCTCTCGGAAAGGTATTGAGGTAGATCCTGCAAAAATCAGTGTTATTTCTTCTTTATCTTACCCCGTATGCGTACGGGATATTCGTGCTTTTCTTGGACATGCAGGATTTTACCGCAGATTTATTAGAGATTTCAGCTTGATTGCTCGACCCTTGACACGACTTCTACAGAAGGATGTTGAGTTTCACTTTGATGAAAAATGCAAAGAAGCTTTTCATAGACTCAGGGAGGCTCTTACCTCAGCTCCTATTATTACATCACCTGACTGGACTTTACCGTTTGAATTAATGTGTGATGCTTCTAATTTTGCAGTGGGAGTTGTTTTAGCACAGAGGGTAGATGGAGCACCACATGTCATTTCCTATGCCTCCAAAACCCTAGATGCCGCCCAAGCCAACTACACCACGACTGAAAAGGAGCTTCTTTCCATTGTTTTTGCTTTAGATAGATTCAGATCATATTTATTGTGTTCTCATGTTGTTGTGTTTTCTGATCATGCAGCACTGAAGTACCTCCTGAAGAAGCCAGATGCGAAGCCAAGGCTTATTAGATGGATGCTACTATTACAGGAGTTTGACTTGGAGATACGGGACAGGAGTGGTAAGGAAAATTTGGTAGCAGACCACTTGAGCAGATTGGAGGGAGATGGAGATCCCACGACCATAGATGATGATTTCAGAGATGAGCAGCTTTTACAGCTGCATGGTGAGTCACCTTGGTATGCAGACTTAGTGAATTTTCTTGTAGCTCATGTTTTTCCTACACACCTTTCGAAAGCTCAAAAGGATAAGTTTAAAAGTGATGTAAAATATTATGTGTGGGATGATCCTTACTTGTGGAAATTTTGTGGTGATCAAATCATTAGGAGATGTGTACCAGATCATGAGTTTCATTCTATACTCACCTTTTGTCATTCTTCAGCATGTGGTGGGCATTTTGGACCACAAAGAACTGCTAGAAAAATTTTAGAATGTGGATTGTACTGGCCCACCCTGTTTAGAGATTCATATAGGTTTTGTAAATGTTGTGATAGATGTCAAAGAACAGGAAACATAAGTGCTAGAAATGAAATGCCTCAACAAACTATTTTATTTTGTGAGATATTTGATGTGTGGGGTATAGACTTTATGGGACCATTTCCTGCTTCTTTTGGATTCTTGTATATTCTTTTAGCTGTTGATTATGTTTCAAAATGGGTGGAGGCCATTCCCACCAGGACTGATGATTCATCTGTTGTTGTTAGTTTTGTCAGGTCAAACATTTTTTGCAGGTTTGGAATTCCAAGAGCAATTATAAGTGACCAAGGATCCCATTTTTGCAATAAGCACATGAAGGCTCTTCTTAATAAGTACGGGGTTGTACATAAGGTTTCTACTGCTTATCACCCCCAAACGAATGGACAAGCCGAGGTGTCAAATAGAGAAGTCAAATCAATTTTGGAAAAGACCGTGGGACCTAATAGGAAGGATTGGAGCAAAAGGCTTGAAGATGCACTATGGGCATATCACACCGCTTACAAGACATCCATTGGAATGTCACCTTATAGACTTGTGTATGGGAAATCATGCCACTTACCTGTGGAGGTTGAGCATAAGGCGTATTGGGCGGTAAAAGCTTGCAATTTTGATGCTACTAAGGTGGGAGAAGAAAGGAAGTTGCAACTTCAAGAACTTGAAGAAGTCCGGTTGGAAGCATTTGAGAATTCAAGGATCTACAAGGAGAAGACTAAGAACTTTCATGACAAGCACATTGTGAACAAAGAATTTCAAATTGGTGACAAAGTGCTATTATACAAGTCATGGCTCAAATTGATAAGAGGTAAGTTGAGATCAAGGTGGGAAGGTCCATTCATTATAACTGACATTTTTCCCTATGGAGTTTTTGAAATTAGGGACGAAGCTAATGGATTTGTGTGGAAAGTTAATGGCCACCGGCTCAAGAGGTATTTTGAAGAACTAAAGGAGCTAGAGGTGGAGGATGTGTACATTGAGGACGCTATCTACCCAACTTAAGGGGGGTTCAATTTCTCTACATTTACATTTCATTGTACATATCATTTTCATGTTGCTAGGAATAAATGTTTTTCTTTTTGAAGTAAGTAGTTGATAATAAATTTTTAGGAAACATGACATGAATAAAATCATTGTAAATACCATATCATTGTAAATATAGTTTTAGCACTTTTTATTGCATGACTAGAAATAAATTGTATCCTTTAGGTTATCTTTATGTCATTTTAGAGTCTTGTGAAAATAAATTAAATTTGGTTGTCAAAACTTAGGATTTGAGTTCATGGATGAAATCTTGGATGCTTGAGTACGATTTTGCTTTAGATTCTTAATTGAGGATTTGAGATGGATTATTTTTACATAGTGAGATTAGCCTTATTTTGTGATACACATATGTTATTGTATTATAGAACTTGCTTAGGTTCTTTCAAAATCATATTTCAATGATTGGATCACATTTATAGAGGCTAATCACTTTGTTTACCTTTTCAATTTAATTTTGGCAAAAATCATGTCTATTCTATTTACCTTTCCTTATTGCTAATCTTAACCCTAATTTTTTCTTTGGATTTGTTTGCTTGGGATGTTTTCTTGATGCTACCTTGCCCGAGACGGACAAAGAACTAAGTGTGGGGGAGTGATTAGGATTTGGAATCAATTTGTATCAAAAGAGGAAATTCATGTCAAAAAGGAAAAATTTTTGCCAAGTTGAAGGCAAAAGGTGCCAAGTGAGTTGAATTTGAATTTCGGAAATGAGCAAGAGGATGGAAGCAAGTGGAGAATCTAGAGTCTTTATCATAATTTGAAGATCCAAGCTTACATGGCCAAGCTCAAGTTGGTTGATGAAGAAGAAATTGTGTGCCAAGTATTAAGTGGCACACAACCATCAAGTGAAAGCCAAATGGATGCCAAGGTTGAAAATGGAATGCAATTTGAACAGCAGCTATAAATTGAGTGTAAATTCAGAAATGAATGTCTTTGAAGCTGATTGAGAGGAAGCAGATTTGGAAATATAGCTGTATAATTTGATTGGGAGCTGAACACAATCTGAGCTGGAAATTTCTGGGCTGAACTACAAGGAAGAAGTTGCTGCCGAGTGTTGAAATTAGAGCTACTAAAATTAGACAAGCTGAAGCAAGGGAAACTGCAAGGTGCTGGAAGAGAATCTGTTGAAGAGCTGATGTGAATCTGCTGAAAAGAAAAAAAATATCTTCAAGGAACCAAGTGGCACGCAACCATTTAAATGAAGGAAATTTTATGCCAAAGTCTGAAAATAGCACGCAAATGCAGTTAAGTTAAGGAGAAAGAGCTGAGAATTCAGTTGAGTTTGAAGCTGAATTGAATTCTGAACTGAAGCTGAGAAGTAGAAGCTGAAACTCAACTGAAATAAAAAGAAACACAAGGGCAGAAATCTGTGCCAAGTTCAAATGTGCAGAAATTGGTCAACTTGAAGCTGAAATTGCTGCCGTGGAGCTGAAAAATTCAGTTAAATAAAAGAAGATCCAAGAAAGAACATGTGCTAAGTTGAATTCAGCTGATCGACCACTTAGTTGGAATCTGAATTTCAGCTGGGAATGATCTGAAACACAGCTGTATAGTCTGAAATCTGAGCTGAAAGAAAGAAGAAAAAAAATCCGGAACTGCCCAAAAGCTGAACTGCATTCCATTTGAAGAACCAATGGATCTGAAGTTGAAGGTGCACATTCAATTTCGGATACAAGAAGAACCAATGGATGCTAGAAACTGGTGAAGAGAATAGCAAGGGAAGGCAGTGGCTTGGCTGAAATTCGACTTATGTGCAGCAATTGAATTTGAGTGGAACACTTGAAGTTTCCACTACGATTTAAAGCAAGTGCGCTTGATGTTAATTGTTGGAGAAATCATAGATTTGAAAAGCTGCCACCTTGGATGCTGAACTTGAAACAGGAGGAAATTCTGAGCTACCGAAAGGATATAAGAAGCTGGAAAAATCAATGAAGTGCTATTGCATGAGCTGGTGCAGTGCAGAAATTGAAGTGCAGAGGAATTGAGTTAGAATTAATGAGGCTGCTGCAAAGGATGCTAAAAAGGACTCAAAACAAACCCACTCGAAGCCCAAGAGGTTTTGGAGAGCAGCAAGTCGATACTTAAGCTGGAAATTCAGTTATGGAAGAAGGAAAACCAATGTAAATGCTATGAAGGCAGTTTGTACCAACTTGCAACCTAATTGAGTTTTTGAAGCTATAAATCAGAGCAGTAGGTATAGGAATGTATTTGAAATGTTAGGCACATCCACTGCTGATCAAAGGAGAAAGAAATGTGATTGATTGGATTTTTCAGATCGAGAAACAGATTAAGAAAGAAATCAGGCAGTGGGCTGAATTCAAAACAGCTTGATCAACCCTTCCATCTCTATTTGATTGCTAACTGCCAACTAGGAAAATGAAGGAGTTTGCAAGGTCTAAGATTGAAGCCGTGGAACTGAAAGCAATGCAGAGAATCTGAGCAAATGTAGAGATTAGCAGCTCTGGTCAGCACACAGAAGAAAAAAATTTGCAGTGCACTTCCTGGATTTTAATCTAATGCTCAGCCATTTGCAAGTGGAGCATTCAAGCTTTCCACTACTCAGCCATTTGCACGAAATGTTTTGAGAAATCAGAGAATTGAAAGGAAGATGCCGTGGAGCTGGATTTGAAACACAGAACAGAAAAAAAAAATTTAAGTGGTAGGTGTGCCAACTTGAAGGGTTGTGTATCAAAAAGGTCACGGCAGTGTGAATTGGAGCTAGTTCCTGGTCAGCAAGTATCCAACTGAGCAGATTGAGACCAGGAATGCATTCAGCAATTGACTAAAAAAAAAAATAGAAAACAGCTGAAGCAGAAAAATCAGAATGGAATGTTTGCATTCAAACAGATTTGTGTCAAGTTTAAGCTGAAATTCGATTTTCCAAGGCTGTGAATCACGAAATGAAGTGGATGAATGTATCATAGATCGAAGCACATCACAGCCTATCAGAACAAGAAAGGAATTTGGATGCTAGGAGTTTCGAAATAGAGAAGAAAATGGGAGAAGTTAGCTTAAATTCAACTTTGTGGGTTGAATTTTCAAGTGAAACCGTTCAAACTCTACTCTACACTAACGGATGCTAACTGATGTAAGGAAACCAGAGATTCTTTGATACAAATCTGAGCTGAAAGAAAGAGAAAAAAAATCAAGAAAGAATGGGAAAAGAAAAGCAAAATGGCACAACAAAGTAGAAGATTGGCACATTGAACCAAGGAAGGTGTTTTCATCCAAATCAAAGGCAGTTATTTAAATCTGACTTCACACATTTTTATATCACTAGAGGACTGTTAAGAGAAGCAAAGAGCATCAAAAATATCCTCAAGCACTCAAGTCTTCCACTTTATCCATTTTTTCATTTTTCTAGACTTTTATTCCATTTCTCATCATTTCTATGTCTTTCAATTGTTTTTATAGATGTTGATCCTATTCATGATTAATGGTGGAGAGTAGATAATAAGCAAGCCTATAGAAATGCAAGAAGCATGTGTGTTTGAGTGAGCTCCACTTCCATCATCAAGTTAGCACTTAAGGAGAGAGCCACCAAAATTTTCCTTGAAAGGCTATGAGTTAGATTCATCTCAATGACTCATGATGGATGAAAAGGCTAAGTTGTTGATTTAAGGACAAGATACTAATCCATAGGGCTTAGATTTATGAGAATTGACAACCTTAGGTAATTTCTTTTCATTTGTTTCTAATTATGCTTAAGTAAATCTAGGGGATACATAATTACTGTTTTCGCGAGACGCTCAAGCTCAAGTGTGGGGGAGTTGATAAATACTATATTATTGATTATTTGAGCTGCTAAAATCCATGTTTGACCTATATTTTTATTGCTTAATTGTGAAATTGCCCTAGATTTTAGAACTTACTCTTATTTTGGATTAAATTGCAAATTTGCATTAAATTGGATTATTTGACCACTAAATTCTTGATCTATTTTTGTAGGCATCAAAGGTTCAAGGACCTAGGGCATATTGGGTCAAACTTGAGTCGGAAGTGACCCGGATCGAATTATCAAGATTATGATTTAATCTGGGCCATTCGATTCAAGAGCGGCTAGATCTGAGCCATCCGGGATCATCTGAAGCAATCCGAGCTAGGGCTAGGGTTGATTAAGCACCTTGATCAAGATCTGAAGGTTTCATCCCCATCAGAGAAAGATCAGCCGTTGGATCAAGCTTGGAGGGCTCTAGATCGTCCATTCACAGATTAGGTTGATCTGGACCATCCGTTTCAAATCTGGAGGATCCGAGCTACCACGAGGCAGATCCTGACCCCAGATCATCATCATCAATGTTTGGCTCAAATCAGACCAAGATCAGCCGTTGGATTGAAGTGGATCAATCACAGCCGTCCATTGGTTATTACTTAATGAAAAATCACGCAGCTTCTTCCTCCATCGCGTCTCCGCCGCTACAGTTCCCTTCATCGAGTTCTTCAGTTTTTTCAGTGTTTTTCTCCATTTCCGGGGCGCGATCCCTCAATCCATCATCAAAGCAAGGGCTATGTTAGTGAAGAGAATCTCAGTGAGGTTTCAGAGTTGATTTTTGCTCAATAGCGAAGTTGCGCGAGGTCTCGGCAGTTTTGCTATCCGATTTCAGTGAGCTCAGCTGTGCTCCATTTCCACTACATCCGAGCTGACCAAAGGGGTTCCCTGGAAGGTCTCGGTCACTCCCTAATCCAGATCACAAGCCACCACAGCGAGTTTGATGAATTCGGAAGCTATTTCAGTTTGAGCAGGATTTGATCTGTTTCAGTAGCAGAGACGTATCTTCACTGATTTGTTGAGCTTGCGGGTCCGAAGTTCACTCTTGATTGACGACCAAGGAGCACTTGAGTTGAAGAATGGTTGAGGAGTAGCTTAGATAATTTAGTTTCATTGTGTTTGTAGCTGTAATTGGATTTCTGCCACTTCATTACTGCATTTTTCGTATCAGCTACTTAGTTTCCATTTCCGAATTCGTTTGCTGCTTAATTAGGTTTAATTTGGCAAGTAGATAGTTAGTGAACTTGTTTAGTGAACAATAGTTTGAGTGTTCAGTTTATTTCCTGTCAAAATCCATGCGTATCAGTTAACTCCCTGTTTTCAGTTTGCGTATCAGCCCTTTCCATTGAATTTCTGCATTTTGTGCCAAGCTTGTTTTAGTTTCACTCTATTCGTTTACATTGCACTTTGTTTAAGCTAAATAGCACTCGACTTAGGCTTGGCGCATGAGTTTTTGCGTATCAACTTCAAATCTGAAATCAGAATTTCATTTCTGAATTCCCAGCTCATTCTGAAATCCCTGCGCATGATTTCTGAACAAGTTTTGTATCACATGCATAACTCTTGAGTTCTGAATTTCCTTGTTCATCTCTGCATTTGTTCATTTCTGCACATCAAATCTGAATTCAGTGTTGTTTTACTTGCAACCTTAGTTTATGAAACTCTTCATTTCATCTCTGCATACATGTACATCCATTTCTGCATGTATCCTGCGAGTGTGTCAAGTTTAGCCTCATCCTTGGCACAAAAGCTTCGGCTTGGCACAAAAGGTTCCCCTGCAATCACTTAATTTCTACATGTAAATTCACTAATTTCTGCACCTTGAATTACTGCACTTCTACTTCTGTACTTTAGCATTCATTTCTGCCGAGGTTGTTTCTAAATTGACCTGTATTTGGATGCCGCAATCCTTCCTTCGATTCTGAGCATCAGTTCACTTATAGCCTTACTTTCCTAGCTGAAGTTTCTGAATTTCTAGTTTCACCTCTGCATTTATTTCTGAATTTTCGCAATCCTGTAATTCTGCAATTTGAATTCTGCTCAACTCATGCAGTTTTATTTGTGTTAAGTGATCTGAAATTATTCCCAAGCATTGGGTTGTGCACTCAGTATAAGATTCTTTTTGGCACATCAGTTTCTTTAATCTGGTATCAAGTTTGTCCAATTGCTCTCACTTGTATCAATGAAATCTTGGCATGGTTTTTGTATCCATTTGGTTTTAGATTGTTTGTGTGTGGTCTGTCTCGCGTTTGATGTTGTTGCTGCATTACTTAGCATTTGTTTTGCCTTTGAAATCAGAATCAGTTTCCCAAATTGATTAAATGCTTTAGTTGATCCGGTCTCCATTGGTCGAGTTATCACTTGCCATCACATTATTTGGTTCACTAGTTTGGTTTCCTCCATTTTAATTGCCATTTCCTTCTGAATTGAAAACAAAACCCAGATTTTATTTGAAACCCAAAAACATAAACGACACATAAATACGAGTTCGAATCAAACACGTCAACTAGCCCCGAGAAAAATACGACCTGTGGCCCCTTTACTACGCTTTTCTTCTTTGATTGCAAAAAGGGTTTCCAGCATTTCATTCATATCTAAATCTGATGAGCCCACACTTTCGTGACAATTTAATCTAGTATATCTGGGCTTATCACCCATCCTGACTCTTCTAGAGACCACTGGCAGCTTTGACATTTATAGTGATGCTTCTAAATTAGGACTTGGAGCAATGCTGATGCAGAATGGCAAGGTTATCGCCTATGCCTCAAGACAACTCAAGGATTATGAGAAGAACTACCCTACTCATGGCCTGGAGCTAGCTACAGTAGTGTTCGCTCTCAATATCTGGAGGCATTACTTATACGGAGTTCAGTGTAGGATTTTCACAGATCATCAGAGTCTGAAATATTTCTTTACTCAGAAGGATCTGAACATGAGGCAACACAGATGATTTGAGCTGGTCAAGGATTATGTCATTGACATCCTCTACCATCCAGGAAAAGCTAATAAGGTGGCAGACGCACTTAGCAGAAAATCTAGTGCCACCCTACTAGCTTTGTCTATGATGTCACAGCCCCTTCGGAAGGAAATATCAAAGTTCGGACTGAAAATTATAGTCGGCCAGCTCTCCACTTTATCATTAGTGCCAACCTTCCTTGAAGACATCCAGACAGAACAGGATCAAGATCCTGACCTTCAGAAAATCAAGCAGGGATAGCAGAATCAGAAAATGGGGAGTTCCGCCTATCAGATAGTGGGATACTGTACTGCGGTGACTGCTTATGTGTTCCGAACCAAGAAGAGCTCCGAAGGAAGATCCTAGAGGAAGCACATGGATCTCCTTACGCGATGCATCCTGGTTCCACCAAAATGTACCAAGACCTCAGGGGACGTTTTTGGTGGCCTGGGATGAAGAGAGACATCGCCAGATATGTCAGTACCTGTTTGAAATGCCAAAGGGTCAAGGCAGAACATCAGAGACTAGGAGGAGTTCTGCAGCCTATCCAGATTCTAGAATGGAAATGGGAAGATATTTCCATGGATTTTATAGTGGGACTACCTAGAACAACGAATGGATATGATGCAATCTGAGTAATAGTTGATAGATTGACTAAGTCTGCCCACTTCCTAGCTATCAGGATCTCCTATTCCATGGAACAGCTAGATCAGTTATACCTCAAGGAGATCACCAGACTACATGGAGTCCCTAGGACTATCATTTTAGATAGGGACAGTAGGTTCACTTCGCACTTCTGGGAGTGCGTACAAACAGCACTAGGCACCAAACTGAAGTTTAGCACAGCTTTCCATCCTCAGACAGATGGTCAGACAGAGAGGGTTAATCAAGTACTAGAAGATATGCTCAGAGCTTGTGCTTTAGATTTCATGGGCAGTTGGTGCATATACCTGTGCTTAGCAGAATTCACCTACAATAATAGTTATCAAGCCACTATCGTCATGACACCCTATGAGGCTTTATATGGGCGGAGGTGTAGATCTCCTATCTGTTGGTACGAGGGTGGTGAGAGGCAAGAGTTAGGCCTATAGACAGATCTTATAGATGATACCACCATAGCTATACAACAAATCCGCCAGAGAATAGAAACAGCTTAGAGCCGCCAGAAGAGCTATGATGATACACGGCGCAGACCATTAGAGTTTGATGTTGGGGATTCAATATTCCTCAGAGTGGCTCCCATGAAGGGAGTAATGCATTTTGGGAAGAAGGGCAAGTGCAGTCCCAAATATGTAGGACCATACCCCATCGCTAGAAGAGTTGGCAAAGTAGCTTATGAGCTAGAGCTACCTCAGAAGATGTCAGCAATCCACAATGTATTTCATGTCTCCATGCTGAAGAAGCATATCCCAAATGCCATCTAGGTGATAGAGCCATAGACGGTACAAGTCCGTGAAGATCTCAGTTATGATAGTCGACCTATTCAGATAAAAGACAGAGTGGTTATGAAATTGCGGAACAAGGAGGTACCATTAGTGTAAGTCATATGGCAAAATCACAGAGTAGAAGAGGCAACATGGGAACCAGAGGATAGCATGAGGCAGAAATATCCCAGAGTTGTTTTAAGTTCAAGGACGAACTTTTTATAAGGTATGGGGGATTGTAACACCCAAAAATTCTCAAATCTAATTTTAGAAATATCCTAGAATTTATTCCGAATTTATGGATATTTTTATTGAATTTTCCATAGACAAATAAGGCAAAAATGAATAAAAATAAAATGCACAAAGGTTAAGTGGGGTTTGACCCCTAGACCTTTACAATAAGAGAAAAATAGACTTACCAACTGGGTTAGTTTGTTTTCATCAGAATAACCTAGAGGGAAAGATGGATAAGGTGAAGTTAGTTGAATTTTTCCCATAAATATAAAGGGAACTTAAGGGTTTTTTTTAATCGAAACTTTTCCTCACCTTGTTGCCGCCGAACCCTCTCCCTCCCGTGGCGATTCCTTCCTCCCTCTCCCGAGGCTTCTTCCTCCCTCACTCACGGCAAAGCAAGGAGGAGTCCAAGGCTTGTGATAGGTGGATTCAAGAAGGAGGGCACGCTAGGAGATCTTGTTCAAAAATCAACAATCCAGATTTATTCTCTTAGGCTATAAATAGGCTTAGAGATTTAGCTTTATCAATCATTCAATTCTATTGTAATTCTAAGTTTAGTGATCTTCAGTTGTAAGGCTTCTCCGCCATAAGGAGATTTTTTTTGAGCTATAACCGTCTTGGAAGCAACGACCAAGTTGCAACCAAGTTTTTTTTAATAGACGAGTTTCCATCACTTTTTATTTATTAGCCGTCTATTCACCTCCCTCTAGCCGGACCAACCCGATCCAACAGGTGGTATCAGAGCGAGGCCGCCGCAGAAGGACTAACCGCCAACTGCAGCAAATTTTAAGATGGTTGGACCAGCGATATACACGCCTAAGGTTGAGGGGGAGTTCGCGGCATGGAAACGGAAGATGAAGGTATTTTTTACTACGGATTATGAATTATTAATTATTATGAAAAATGGCTATGCAGCTCCCAAAGACAATGAAGGAAAGATCAAAGATCCTGATTCTTGGAACAAGAAGGAACAAGTTGATGCTGTAGCAAACTGAAAGGCAGAATTTCATCTGCTGACCGTCCTCCCAGAGCAATATGTGAACTGGATCGGTAAGTACGAATCGGCGAAGGAACTTTGGGAAAAATTCTTGGAACTGCACGAAGGAACCTCGGAAGCAAAACTTATGCGACGAGATGTTCTTCGAAGCCGACTGGCCAATCTACGGATGGAAGACGGAGAATCTATTGCGAGATTACATGCAAAGGTAAAAGAACTAATCACAAACCTCGAAAAGCTTGGAGAAAAGGTAACTAACCGCGATGCTCAAAGGTACACTCTAAATGCGTTTCCGAGAACCCCGGAATGGACCTCGGTAATCGATGCGTATTATATTTCATAAGATCTAGAAATAAGTACTTTAGAACAGTTATTTTCTACTTTGGAACTTCACGAATCTCGCTTTGTAGAAAAGAACAGGAAAGATGACAACATTGCGCTAAACACAAGGAAGATCCATCTCGACGAAGAATCTTCAGCGGATGATGAAGAAACAGCACTAGCGGTAAGAAAATTATGTAAATTCATTAATACTAACTGCTCAAAAAGGGTGCAGAGAAAGAAAAAATGAACGGTCCGATGCTACAACTGCAATGAGGAGGGGCACTTGAAAGATCAATGCCCTAAACTCAAGAACCAGCCAAAGAAGAAAAAGGCACTTAAAGCCACCTGGGACGAGACCTCGTCAGATGAATCGGAAGCCAAAGAGTTCGTCAGACTTGCATTGATGGCAAGCCATTAGGACGAAGATGAAGAAAGCACCTCGGGAGAAAACAGCAATGAAGAGAAAGATGCTAACTTCGAAACCGACCCGGTAAGTGAGGTATGTCTACTTCCACCTGCTCGAATCTACTCGGTAATAAAATCCATGCTTAAGTCGATGAATAAATTGGAGATAGAAAACTCTAAGTTAAAAGAAAGATTTGACACTGTATGCTCATCTGTTCTATCCGACCAACTAAAAATAGAAAATGAAAATTTGAAGAATCTAGTGGAGAAATTAGAAAATGATATTGCATGTTTAAGAATTAAAAAGAATATTTATCCCGAAAATCTGAATTGGTATGTTAAAAATCATAAGGGTCAACTTAGAAAAATTCCTAGAAATTATATTCCATCTAAATTTTTAATTAATCCTGTAGACAGGAATTTATTTTGGATTCCAAAATTTATTTTAAAATGATAAGTTCTTTATTATTATGTGTAGAATTTTTTTATAAAAATTATGTCTTTTTTATGCACAATTATGTTGTCCATCTACTAAGAATTTTTCAAAAATTTTTGAATATTTTTCAATTTTTCACTCGAAATTTGAAATTAAAATTTTAAAAATAGATAAATAATATACTTTCATAGATCTAATTTTTTATGATACAGATATAGTAGAAAAACTCATTTTTAAATATTTCGAAGTATTTTTTGATTTTTTTAAATTTATTCTTCAAAAACTTGTATATGTTATTTTTTATTTTTTTTGGACTTGATCAACCAAATTAAATCCCAAAATTTTTGTCTAAACTCATATCTTCATCTTCAACTTTGACAAAAATATTCATATTTTTTTCATAGATGTTCAATTTTTTATGAATCGTTTATTGAAATCTATTTTTTCGATATAAAAAAATGGAATTAACTTCGAAAAAAATATATGCTATTTTAAATTTGAAAAATTTCTGGCAATGCGATTTTTTTAGAATATTTTTTATCGCACTCAAAATTTTTTTTCTTCCCTAATTATATTTCCCCATTTTTGCAGTGATCAAAGGGGGAGAGTAGTTTATGTTCGGGGGAGGTTATGTACATGATTGCAAAAACATTTTTATATGCTTTATTCTGTTACAATATTATTATTGTTTGTTGTTTATCCCTAACTAAACTTGGGTTGATGCACATCAAAAGGGGGGAGATTGTTGGTGCCCGGTTGGTTTTGATGCGATCAACCAAGTTAGGTTAGGTCCTGTTGGTTTTAATCCCTCTGCTAAGTGTGCAGGAGCTTAGGTACGGAGGAAGTCGAGCGTAAGACGTAGCGGACGAGAAGGATTGTGCGGGAAAGTGAGCCGACGGGCTCGGTACAATCCGAGAGACGCAAAAGCTGCGGAAGAGTACGCCGGTGGAGCGAGAAGGATGTGCGCGGTGCCCGAGGGACGAGAAGCCGGGAGGAAGGACGCTCAAGGGGCGAAAGGCCGGAGTCGGGTTCGGGTGAGCCTAACTCCGGTTGGCCGGAAATCACCCAGAAGATGAATCAAAAAGACTGGTCCAAGCACCCAAAAGAAAAGAGAAAATTATTTGGTACTGGTCCAACCGCCCATAAGAAAAGAGAAAATTATTTGGTGCCAAGAAGATTCGAACCTGTAACCCCACTGCTACATGTCTCCATACTTACCGAATGGGATAAACAGGTGATGTCAATAAGTTGATGTGAGCCGAAGATAAGGTTAATCACCTGATGCGAATAGAAGCAAAGTTTTAATTATACTTTATCTTCTAAAGGATAATCTTATCCTTTAATCAGATCTAATGGATGCAATTTAATCCCATCCAAGATTAACTGTCCAGATTATATCCATGGATCAACGACCATGAGAAAATTCATCAAAAATCAACAATCCAGATTTATTCTCTTTGGATATAAATAGGCTTAGAGATTTAGCTTTATCAATCATTCAATTCTATTGTAATTCTCTAAGTTTAGAGATCTTCAGTTGTAAGGCTTCTCCGCCACAAGGAGTTTTTTTTTGAGCTTCAACCGTCTTGGAAGCAACAACCATGTTGCAACCAAGTTTTTTTTAATAGACGAGTTTCCACCACATTTTATTTATTAGCCATCTATTCACCCCCCCTCTAGCCGGACCAACCCGATCCAACACTTCCCTCTCCCTAAACCCTACGCCCTAGAGTTGTAAGAACAAGCACAGGATGTAAGTACCCCTCACCTGCGGTATAAGTAGCTTCGTTCGTATGATTGATTGTCCTAGTTTATCTAATTGCAAGTTTATGTCCATATGTGCAGATTAACTTCCTCTACCGATTTTAAGGGCACCACTAGATGGGCTGGACGTGCTCCCCCTTTTAGTTTGGGGTTTAGACGCATCGTCGAGTGCCTAGGAAGTGTCCTTAAAAGAAGAGGGGAGTTTTAGGCACGCAAGGTGCTCGAGAAAATGTTAAGAAGCTCTAATATGAGTTTTAGCATGTTATGAAATTAGCTACCCTTGCTTTATATTTATGGACCCTAGTTCGTCCATTGGGTGGGCTCCTAGATCGCCCCTAGGCTCTAGATCGCCTAGTAGATGCAAGGTTAAAGAAAAGAATATTTATGAAAGTATTTTGCTTTTTATGGCATGTGCTTGGACTCTAGTTCGTCCATGGGTGGGCTCCTAGTTGTCCCTAGGCTCCTAGCTTGCCTAGTAGTAGTACCCTAATGGGTTCGATATTATCTATCTCAAATCTATTTAGGGATGCGCGCATTAGCAGAACATTGCCGGGCCCACAGCAGCATGATTATTTTTTTCACTTGTTATATGTATAAGTTTCAAAAGTTCAGTAATAGCTTTAAGTGAAAACAGTTTTAAGATCATGCTTAGTTCAGTTAGATTCTATGAATGCTATGTGAATTTAGTTAGAAGAATATGATTTAGTTCATGTGCTTAGTATGATCAGTATGTCATGATATTTGTTTAGATTATATGTTTCAGTAAGAATAAATGACAAGCATGATATGTTTTTCCTCCATGTATTTTCAAAAGCATGAGTTTCGAGATATGTATTGTTTTGTGAGTAGGATGATACTTACTAAGCTTTATACTTATAGTTTCATTTTTTCTTATACTGCAGATAAGGGCAAAGAAAAAATGGAGTAGCGGAAGCAACAGGGATGATGGGGAGTGTGTGATGGTGGAACTTGGAATGAAAAAAACCTTGGGAACTTGCCTTATGAGGATGCACGATTAAGAATGTTAAATGAACTAGTTCTTTGTCATGTTTATCATTTTTCGCTTTTTAAGTACCTTTGTTATGTTGATAACATCACTCTTGATATGAGTCTTGCGAGAATTCTAGTATGAGATTATGTATCATGAGTTAATACCATGCAGTCATGTCATGCCTAGTTTCTACATGTGATATGTTGAGTGATACATTTCAAGTGCATGTTAACTAGTAGTAAAATGCATGATCTAAGACTATTGAACCATTTCTGATGTTATAGTGCCACTATTGATGCATCTAGATAGGAACAATGCTTAGCTTTAGTAACAAGTTGATACAAAGTTTGTGTTTCTAATTTCATGCTTAGAAATGGTTGAAGTATGCTTTAATGTCATGAAAACATGTAGAATATGGATAGAATCATTGCATACCTGTTAGTAAGCTTAAATATGAGTTTGTGGGGTTTTTGGTACGAAGTGGGTTGACTTGGGCACGTTTTTGGAATCTGAATTTTCAGATTTTAGAGCTGCCAGTCGACTGCGACATCTGACAGTTGACTGCGATCGGTAGCAAAATCGTACAGAAGGCTTCGTCACCTCGGTCAGCCGACTGGTCGAATACCAGTCGACTGGTGCCAGTTTACAATAGAATGTGATGTAGAGCTGTTGGTTAGTGCTTCAGTCATGCAATGCTGAGGATGGGGGATCAAATCCTGCCAAGCTAATAAAATTAAAGTTTTTGTTTTATTTTGACTGGTTAGTACTTCCAACATGATTATGATTTACCGCAGTATGCTTAAGTTATGAATTGTTAGATCTGTACATGGCAAAAATTTTAAATTCTCACAATTGGTTTAGCATTAAAAGAAAACAATGATCAGTAATTAGTCAGCCAGTTAGTAGCAATCCGCCTTAAAGCTTAGTACCAGAAGGTGGGTTGTTACACCAACTTACCGGGTCTATCGATCTAACAGAATAGATCTCACCCATTGGTAAATCAAAGAGATGATAATTAATAATATATGCCCGTCATTATTTCGGAATTAAGAGATCATACTCCATAATATTATCCGAGGTCTAATCCAATTTACTAGGTCAGTACAAAATTGGATGACCTCTCTTTTGGTTCTACTTAATGTACACAGAGTACACTAGTGCAATTCTATGGTTAAGATAAACCACATATAATTACACTACAACCATCCCGATGGTTTGTCCAACTCTATCTTGGTTGTGAGCTTCTTTCTTATACTTTGACAAAGAACCTGATAACATGATCTTCTGTGTGACACCACGCACCATATTATCTACAATGCCAAGTATTAGACATTTCGTGCACATACTAATGTAAACATGTACTGTGTGATTTTCTGATTCTCTTTAAAATATAGATGCACTCCCGCTTATACTCTAAGACTTTGCTGTTTTCAAAATGTCATACATCTGTCCTCTAGATCCTTCTCATGCCTAAAAGCTTTCGCTACCAAGGCCTTAGTGAAATGATCCTCCTAGGTCATTATCTGATGCAATCTAGGCAACAACAACTATTCCTTTTTCTGGGTGGTACTTGCGCTCTATGTGTTTACTTGTCTTATGGTCTCACGATTCCTTTCGAGTTTGCAACTGCACCATTTTAATCACATCAAATGTGATAGTTCCTTGCAAACCAGGAATCTTATCAAAATCCATCTTGAGGTCTCCGAACCATGTAGCTACCTCGCAGGCTGCCAGAATATCCAGCCTCCATAGTAGGGCCCATCACGCAGACACTACGCAACCCTCTACTATACAATGGTTCTACCTCCTAAAAGTAAACACAAAACCCGAGGAATATTTATATATGCCCCTATCTAGATTGGAATTCTGTATCCATATATCCTACAAGAAATTGGTCTACCCAGTAAATTAGCATATAGCCCTTAGTCCTTCTCAGGCACTAATACGTGCTTTTACTGCATTCCAATTTCATTGACCTAGGTTACTCCAATATCTGTTACCCATGTCCACGACACAACAGATATCTGGGTTTATTTCTAGCATACAAGTGACTTCCTCTAGCTGATACTAGAGGAACCATCATTCTCTTCTCTATCACCTTTGATAATCCAAACATATCTCTTGGATAGAGTAGCTCCAAAACTGAAAATAACAAAAACTTTTCTTTGGAGGTATCCATGCTTGAATGAGCTAGGATAATGTTTTAAATGAAGCTTGAGATAAGCACGTCATCCTTATCTGGAGATCCCTTAGATCTTTGATCCCCAAGGATGTGTCTTTCTTCTCTCAAGTCCTTCATAATTGTGTAGACAACCATACCCTTACATCTGATAATATTCCGCCATTGTTGCCAACTAACAAAATATTATCTATGTATAGTACAATAATACCACTACATTTCTGTCACACGTCATCACCCGTCCTTTGAACAAATCCATATCATCAGATTTATCTAAAGTAGATGATCCTTGTCATAGATCTAGGGATCCAATTCATGTTTACTTAGGACTCAGTCAATAGACTCTCCAATAACATGAGATCTTTAGGTTAGACAACGACCCTCCCACTGCGACCAGGTATCTCCTGTGACACGAGGTGTAGTGCCCTGTGGTATAACCTCTTGTACAATTGGTACTAAGATTGGAATGCCTCTCCATTTACTCAGAGTAACTCTACACCTGGATTTGTGGTTTATTTCATAGTCCTTTTCCAAAGAATCAGACATTCGTTCTAACGAATGTCCTCTGATCCTGAGGACTATTAAACCACCTAATTGTTCCCTTAGGATATCCTATGAACATATGCATTAGATTCCAACTTGTTAGTGTCTCTCTTCAGCACACATGCAGAACTACTCGTAATATGAACATGCCTTAGACTAAGCTTTTGCTTAGTCCACATCTTACGATTTTAAGAGACTACTTATGGAATCATTCATGTATACACCATCGTATCTAGGACTTATCCACTTGAACAAATGTAGCTAATCTCAGAGTGGCTTATCATCTTCCTAACTAATGCCTTAAGAGACCTTCTTCCTTCCAAGAGTTGCACCATCTTGTTAGTGCACACTAGGTGCAAGGAGTTGGGATCGAATTCCAATGTCTGATAAGTAAGTCCTACAACTATTCCTGGAGGTATTTGACACTATGATCTAATCATAACATCACCATACTTTTACTATGATGTTACTCCACATCAGACTTGAACTCTTTGATCTCATCATAGTATTCAATCTTGCAGTACATCAAGTAAATGTATTACGTCCTTTGAATAATTGTTTATTAAATAAACAAGGCATTCAAAGGTACCTCTATTCTGGATAGACTAAAGATCTATACTCATCATCATGAACTAATTACTACATACTTTTGGCTCTATGCCCCAAGGCTTAGAACAAGCCTCTTTGGTATCGTTACTTCCCTAATGAGAATCAAAGATTTTAAGGAAGACAAGTCTTCCATTTACCAATGAACCCAAGAGCTCATTGGTTACCAACCTTTGAATTTTATTAGAGATTAACAAGACCAAACCTTAGGGCCAAAATATATGTTTGGTTATTCTAGGAAGAAACTTTTCTCTTACTTATAGATAAGATGATAAACTATTAAACATCTAATTGCATTATGGGAGCCTTTTGGTTTTATATACTAATTGCCTATCTTTGTACTTTAATAGACATTCTTTCTATTCCACTTTTAACAAATAAAAGCAATAGAAAATATCTTATTCCAGAAACTAAACAAAGTTCTTTCAAAAACTAAGTACATAAAGACAATCTCTATAAATCCAAGACTATGCCAACCTATGCTAAAGATATAAATGAAATAGTCTAAACTCCCACTGCAAAAGTCATCTCTATAGCCCTCAATGTAGTCAGCAATATCCTCCTCAGCTAGCCGTAAGGTTTCCAGGAACCCCTGCATCAAAATGTAGACATGTTTAGAGGTATCCATATCTACACACCAAGCACTGGTAGATATCACTGCTAAACATGTTACAACGTCACAAGAAGAAAATATACCTGTGGTACTACTCTGGCGATGGGGGCAATCCATCTTCCAATGTCCTGACTGTTTGCACACAAAGCACTTGCCTTTCGGCTTCTTCATGCAACCCTGAGGTCCCTGTAATCCTGCTACTTTCTTTGCCTCAGACCGTTTCTTCTTCTTCTTTCCTTTTGGTTTAGAAGCAAAAATTTCTTGAGCAATGAAAGTTTGTGAACTCTGAAGAGAAATCACCTCTACTGCCTCGAGTTCTGTCAGAAGTTCTACCCACGAATATGTATGTTCGTCGATATTGTATCTTAGGCGGAACTCCTCAAAACTCTTTGGTAGAGATACGAGGATAAAATTGATCTAGGTTTCCTCATCAATTTTTGCTCCAAGGATTTCTATCTCCTTCAGCCAAGCCATCATTTTGAGGACATGTTCCCTTATGGGCATGCCCTCAACTAGGACAGTTGTCATCAAGTTATTCAAGACCTTATGTCTAGCGGCACGATTATTTTCCCCGAAGAGTTCATCGAGTTCTGATATTTTACTGGTAATGGAAGAAGCCTGACAGTCAGTCTTCTCGTCTGCTTCAAGCCATTTCCTAAAATATTCGAACTCCTCTTCATTGTTAATCTCACTAGGATTTTCAGCACAGAACTCGGCAAGATCACACTTGGGTTCCTCGGCAGTAGAAACAAAATCCATATTTAATTCCCATTCCATTTCATCACTAGGGGCATTTAATTGGTTTTCTCTTTGAATTAGGTCTTGTTGGTCTAGATCCATTTTAAAGTACCTGAGAATCATAACAATTATACACTTTAGATTTATGAAATAAATTGACACCTCAAAATAATTTATTTACAAAATCTACCAACACCTTAAATACCGAGAATTTCGCATGCCACGATGGGGTGGACTTATACGACTTCTACATTCGTGAGAGGAGATTTACCCATTAACTTTACTATCTTGTCATCCTAACTTTTTGACAAGTAAAATTAATAGTTGGTCCTCTTCGACCCTACAAATAATAGCAGTGACTCCGATGGGGAGGATATTATTATTTATATCTAAGTGTTTACGACTACACGACACCAAGAAAAATTATTTCTGATTATGTGTCTTCTGATGGGGAAGCACGCACACTCATCAATAATTTTCTATAGTCTTTTCTGACCTAGTGATCCGCAGATCAAGCCCATCTGATGGGGAGGAAGGCACTCAGAGTCGACGTGCAGACTTGCTCGCATCACTTATCAGATTGTAGTGGAGTCCATGGGACCCTTTGGGTCCCTCTCCCACTTAGTCATTTGCGTTGAGGTTTTTACATGCTCACAACAAGCACATAAACCAAAAAAAATAATAGAGACATGAAAAATCCTAGATTTTTCCAACTATTATGGCCTTGGTCTTTAATGCGCCTCCAGTCGTGTCGTCACCTCGTCCACTCCATCCTATCCATGCGCAAGCCACCATGAAGGATTCCCGGAGTTGAGATGATTAGCTAACTTATTTACATCCATTGATCCTATACTCCACGAAGAAGTGTACATGTCATCTAGATCAAAAGTAAATAGAAAGCTTGGCTAAACAAGTGTCATATTTAATTACAAAAATTAAATAGCTTATCTAGCCTCGTCAACCCAAGGATTCAAATAATTTACATCAAACACAATTAATCACATACAAACAACACAATTGCCATAATAGTTGGAATCTAGTGCCTGCAACACAAAGTTAGCTTACGCACACCCAAATATTATCCAGCAAAACAATGTACATGATAATGTGTAAAAAAATAACCGAATCCTTAAACACCCAAAACCGGAAACCTCACTCTGATACCAATTGTTGGTATGGCTTGACAGTTTCCAAGACAACCACGGGGTCATATCTGAGAGAACTCTCTATGGCTACGAATTAAAATTTTAATCCGAATAGAGACCCGCCCCTCTAACGACCGACATGTCGCCGTGTTAATTAATCCAAGTTACAACATAGCAGAAACCAAGGTTAAGGCCTTGTAACTTTCTGGATTAATTAACCGTGAAAAAGGCGATGATTTGGATTGCCGATTTTTGGGTTTATCTTCGGGGGCCAGTTAATTAATTATTATCTATGATAACTAATCAAAATGACTGATTAACATGAATGAAATGATGAAGCAAAGTAATATGGCACAAACAAGACATATCAAAATAAATTGGAGCTCGGGAGAGTTATACCTCGCCATTTACCTCACTGTCTTCTATCTTATGACCCACCCCTCCTGAACGTCGTGTGGGTGACGATATACCAAGACACAGATGTTGATGTAGTCTAACCCTGATTGTTGTTTTGGTGTTGACAATGATTTAGGTTTGATTCAAGTTTGGCTGAATTCGGATTAAGTCCAGGTGGATCGGGAGATCGCACGCTGGCATGTGAAAAGTCCTAGCTTGGAGGGCTAGGTGATGGAAATCCCGGTGAGTGAAGCCGGGTCTTGGTGAGTGAAGCCAGGTGATGAAAATCCCGGTGAGTGAAGCCGGGTCCTGGTGAGTGAATCCAGGTGATGGAAATCCCGATGAGTGAAGCCGGGTCCTGGTGAGTGAAGCCAGGTGATGGAAATCCTGATGAGTGAAGCCGGGTCTTGGTGAGTAAAGCCAGGTGATGGAAATCTCGATGAGTGAAGCCGGGTCCTGGTGAGTGAAGCCAGGTGATGAAAATCCCGGTGAGTGAAGTCGGGTCCTGGTGAGTGAAGCCAGGTGATGGAAATCCTAGTGAGTGAAGCTAGGTTGAAATCCCGATGAGTGAAGCCGGGTCCCGGTGAGTGAAGCCGGGTGACTGAAATCTCGGTGAGTGAAGCCGGGTCCCGGTGAGTGAAGCCGGGTGACTGAAACCCTGGTGAGTGAAGCCAGGTCCTAGCTTGGAGGGCTAGGTTGAAGTCCCAGTGTGTGAAGCTGGGCATGGCACGAGTCAGAGATGAGCCGGAGGCTTGTTCTCATGACTTAGAGGAGATTTGACATTGCCTGTATCGATCTGGTGACCGATCAGGGAAGTTGGCAAGGTGATCCTTCGTGGATCGATTTGGTGACCGATCCAACGATGACTGATCGGTCTAGTGACCGATCAGGAAGCATACAGTGAGTTTGGGAACTTACTGCTCGGCTCCTGATTAGTCTGGTGACCGATCAGGGAGCATAGAGTTCACTTACTGTTCAGCTCCTGATCGGTCTGGTGACCGATCAGGGAGCATACAGTGGGTTTTGGGAACCTTACTGCTCGACTCCTGATCGGTCTGGTGACCGATCAGGGATACTGTTCAGATTGGTCTAGAGAACGATCAAGTGTCGCGAGATTCTCCTTATGACCGATCAGGATGACTTCTGATCAGTCAGGAAGAAGCCTGATCGGTCACCAGACCGATCAGGGCACAGCCTGATTGGTCTGGGGACCGATCAGGGCACAGCCTGATTGGTCTGGGGACCGATCTGGAGTGTGCAGCAGAATGCTGAATTTGTCTGGGGACTAATCAGGAGTGTGAAGAAGACTGCTAGATCGGTCTGGTGACTGATCACGGTCCTCCCTGATCTGTCCGGGGACCGATCAGGAGCAGAACTTTAATTCAAATACCCTGTCAGATGCTTTGATCGTGGCTGTTTTCTCTGCTGATTCTCTGATACATTGCTGATTATGTTTGATATGATTTGCTAAGCTTCTGTTGAAGTGTGCAGGCCTTACATGGATGGATTCAAACACTCAAGGAGGGTCAATGGGGGACTTTCCGTTGAGCAGGTTTGGCAGGTTTCCATCGCAGGTTGCAACGGGCGCTGCTGGCAATGGCTGGAAGCTGACCTGGGGCTGGGGCTCAACTGAGGAGAGTTTAGTGAGTCCAGAGGAGGTCAGAGATAGCTGGGCAGTTGCAGGTGGTCAGCTGGGAGCTGAGTGGAGCGCCTGTGACCTGGCGTTTGGGCAGCTGGGTTAAGTGTGGGCTGGCGATGAAGAGAAGGGAGCTCTCGTAGTGCAGCAACACTTCATCCATCCTTAGCAATCACTCTGAATCTTGAGAGCTTGGAGCCAGTGAAGAAACTCTTGCAATCTGTTGGCTGCGACTGGGGTACTTGGAAGAGTTGCAAGGGCGATCAACAAGCAGACGAGGGAGAGCAGAGTGAAGGCTATTGCCGTGGGTGTGTTGGGTTGTGAGTATCGACTTGTAGACGTTTCTCCTTGTGCTCTGTAAGTGTGATTGTGTCTCTGTACTTTGATTTCTTATCCTGTGTTGTTGAGACATATTGTGGAGAGGTTACTCCACCGAGAAGGAGGATTCATCTATCCGGATTTTTCGGGGCTTGATCTGTCGACGATCAAGGGATCGCCCACCTTACTGGCACGCCACGGAGTAGGGGCAAGTTATCCCCGAACCTTGTATATCCTCTTGTTAGCGTATTAGGTTTGTGCTTCATTTCGGCATTTCTGGTTTTGTTTTTGTCTTCCATTGTGCTACTGACCTTGAAGTGCAGAAAACCTAAAAGCTGTAAAAGATTGTGTCTGGCTATATTCACCCCCCTCTCTAGCCATCCAAGTTCCAACAGCGGAGTCACCAAGGCACCGGATCAATCCTCCTTTCTACTTCCTTTGCTTGTGCAAACACCAAAGGAAAGAGAGTAGCTTCTTCCTCTCCCAACTCCAAAGCACCGAAACCCTAGGAGCTAGGAATCCGGTGATCACCACCTCCCTTCACCTTGTTACCTTCGGCCAAAAAAGAGAAACCAAGAATCTCTTTTTTCCTTGCCCTAGCAACCCAAGAAGGTGTTGGATCGAGAAACACGATAGAGGGGGGTGGATATCGTGAAAATCTTTTCGGATAAGAAAGAGAAAATGCAGCGGAATTAAAACACACAAAGAACACAAGTATTTTTACTTGGTTCGAAGTCGCGATCGGCTCCTACTCCAAGGCCCATGGTACTTAACCGTTTACTGCGGGCAATTCTATATTCACACAAAGGTTTACAGATTTAATACAAGAATAGTGCAGTAAGTAAATGAATTACACTTTTCGTTACCGATGCCCTGATGTGAATCGTACTTCGGAGCAGAGGGTTGTCGTCAGCACTGGAATGTCAAGAACGGAGTTTACCGGAGTAGAGCGCTTGAACGAAAAGCTTGGAGGCGTTGGACAAAGTGATGTTGAAGCCTTTAGGGTCGAGCCCCTTTTATAGTGCTCCAAGGGGCGCCTGGGACGTCGGGGACGCCTGACACATGCCTTCGGATCCGAGAACCTCTATCCGAAACTTGGTCAGCGCTTATCCCCTTTGAATCGGCTCTGGAGCTGACTGGGGCGCCTGGAACCTCCCGGGCGCCTAGCCCAGTGTTGATTTGAAGGGATTCTTGCTTTACTGTTGTTTGGCATTGACCTTGGGCGCCCGAGACCTCCAGGGTGCCTAGCCCAGCTACATGCCCCTCTCCTTTGGGGCGTTCTGAGCTGCAGAAACACACTCCTTCGGTCCCTGCATCCAAGGTTAGTTCCACAACAAACACAGCAAGAATATTGGTTAATTTTTACAGTCGTAGCTGTCTTGGTTCTGACTTCGGGTCTCCCAAATGGAACCCTAGGTCGAACCGACGCCTACTGTTCCCTCGACGGGGAACATGTCCTCACCTACTCCTCACAGGAAAGTTTGCCTTTTTGCCAACTGGCTCCTCCGGTTGGACTTTTGCCCAGCAGCCCTTCGCCAGGTGCCTAGCAACCCTTCGTTAGGTCTTCACTGCCTAGCAGCCCTTCGCCAGGAGCCTAGCAGCCCTTTGTCAGGTCTTCGATGCCTAGCAGCCCTTCGCCAGGTGCCTAGCAGCCCTTTGACAGGTCTTCGAGTTTCGATGCCTAGCAGCCCTTCGCTAGGTGCCCAGCAGCCCTTCGCTAGGACTTCTTTTTGCACAATCAGTGAACACATTAGACCAAAAATAACATCTTAACTCTTGAACCCTTTGCCATTATCAAAATCCAGGTTTAACTTAGGTGCGACCTGCACCAACAATCTCCCCCTTTTTGATTTATGGCAACCCGGTTCAAAAATTTAAGCTTAAACAACAGATAAGTAAGTAACTTAAATTTCCTCCCCCTGGAAGAAATCTCCCCCTAAGTTTTTCAAAAGTCCTTGGGATTTTTTGAAAAATTTCTAAGTCTTAAAGTGAAGCATTTTTCAAGTTTTCAACACTTAGAAAATTTTCAAGAAAATGTTTTTAATTTGAATCCATTTTCAAAATATTTTGAGTTGGAAAATTTTCAGGGGAATTTAAATTTTACACTTAGAAAATTTTCGACCAACCAAAAGATTTAGAATAAGTACTTGGAATAAATTTTTGAAAGCAAGTAATTTTGAAAGTACTTAGAAAATTATTCTAACAGTTTAAGAAAGCAGTTTAAGTACTTAGAAAATTTTCAACACACTGGATTTATGACTTAGAAAATTTTCAGAAAATTTTTCCAGGATAAATGCTTAGAATAATATTTGAAACCAAGTAAAGTTTAATTTTCAACATGAACTTTAGAAATCAAGTAAAGTTAATTTTCAAAATGAACTTAGAAATCAAGTAAAGTGAATTTTCAAAATGAACTTAGAAATCATGTAAAGTTAATTTTCAAAATGAACTTAAGTAGTTAAGGAACTTTACTTTTTGAAAAACAGAAGATAAAAGACTTAATTTTGGAGAAAAAAATTTAAAATTTGTTTTGAGAATTTTGAGCCTTTCTCTCCTTTCGAATCTCTCCCCCTTTGCCATATATCAAAAAAAAATATAGCAAAAAAAAATAGCATTGAAATTGAATAATCAAGGTAAAATGCTGTACTAAACCAATTATAAATTTAAATTGGACCAAATCAATTTGAATTTCTGCTTTCGGGTCCTGTCTAACTCAATTTACTACTTACTAACTATTATAAATAGTAGCTTATGCTAGGGTTAGTCAAGTTAAGTGATATGATCAAGTTAGATTTTCTAAGCTTGACACTTAACCTGATTACTGTTTAGTTGGTATTTAGTGTCCCAATTACTGCAGATGCACTGACTTAAAGCATCTTGAATCAAGGCAAAGACCTAAGCATCTCAACCCATTCTAGGTGATCAATCAAAAGTACCCTAAGGTGCTTGTGAGATGCTGACTTCTAGATCTATAGGTGCATGCAGTTCTACGGATAGGGCCTAGGCTAAGTCCATTTTGTGAAAAATCCCTAGTTTTGAAAGGGGTAATTTTATTTAAAAAAACTAAATCAGAAAGATCATTTTAAATAACAAAATAAGATAAAGAATTGATTTTGTAGAAAATAAAACAATTTTTGAAAAACATAATTAGAGTAGTCCTATTCTACTAAGCATAACCATAACTACCTTCTTAGTGAGCTGAACTCAGACTCAGGTAGAGGTTTGGTGAATATGTCAGCTAGGTTATATATTGAGTCTACATGCTTAAGGACTATCTCACCCCTGGCTACATGATCTTACAAAGTGGTGTTTGACTTCTATATGTTTAGTTCTAGAGTGTTGAATTGGGTTTTTAGTTAAATTAATTGAGCTTATATTATCAATGTAGACCTGAGTTTGGGTATAATTAAGCTGGAAGTCTTTAAGAGTGTGCATCATCCATAGGAGTTGTGCTACACATTCTCCTAAAGCAACATACTCAGCTTTAGTAGTGGATAGTGCTACACAGTGTTGCTTTCTACTACACCAACTTACTAGACTATTTCCTATAATTTGGCAGCTTTCACTTGTACTTTTTCTATCTAGTTTACAACCAGCATAGTCAGAATCTGAGTATCCTGACAAGTCAACAGTTGAGGTCCTAGGATACCAAATCCCTACATTTAGGTGCCCTTAATGTATCTTAGTATTCTTTTTAGGGCTGCTAACTGCGTTTCCTTAGCACAGGTTTGGTATCTAGCACACATTCCTACAGCAAAAAGGATATCAGGTCTGCTGGCTGTAAGGTAAAGTAGACTTTCAATCATACTCCTATATAATTTAAGGTCTACTACTTTACCATCAGGGTCACTATCTATTTTTACATTTGTGGCCATAGGGGTACTTATGCTTTTGGAGTTGTCCATTTTTAATTTCTTTATTAACTCCTTAGCATATTTGGATTGATGGACATAATTTCCATCCCTAGTTTGCTTAATTTGTAACCCTAGAAAGAAGTTGAGCTCACCAACTAAGCTCATTTCGAATTCATTTTCCATTATTTTAACAAATTCTTTTAAGAAATTTGAGTTGGTGGATCCAAAAATTATATCATCAACGTAGATTTAGGCAATAAAGATTTCTTTTTCTAAGGTCTTAATAAATAGGGTTGAGTCAATTTGTCTCTAGTTAAATTCCTTAGAAATGAGGTAGGTTGATAGACGTTCATACCAGGCCCTAGGTGCTTGTTTTAGTCCATATAGTGCCTTATTGAGTTTGTAAACATGGTCAGGTTTTTCTAAGTCCTCGAAACCGGAGGGTTGTCCTACATAGACTTCTTCCTTAATAAATCCATTTAGAAAAGCTGGCTTTACATCCATTTGGTATAATTTAAATCCCTTATGAGCTGCAAAGGCTAGTAACATCCTAATGGACTCAAGTCTGGCTACTGGGGCATAGGTTTCGTCATAGTCTAACCCTTCGACTTGGCTGAACCCTTTGGCTACTAAGTGGGCTTTATTTCTAACAATTTCTCCTAGATCATTTAGCTTATTCCTAAAAACCCACTTAGTGTTAATAATGGATTTGCCCTCAGGTTTAGGTACTAGTTCCCAGACTTGGTTCCTTTTAAATTTGTCTAACTCCTCTTGCATTGCTATGATCCAATCAGGATAAGGTAAGGCTTCCTCTATAGTCATAGGTTTAATTTTTGAAATCAGTGCAATCAGACTAAGATTTCTATAAGAAGACCTAGTTCTGACTCCTAAGGTTGGATTACCCACAATTTGATCAGTTGGGTGACTGAGTCTGAATTTTTTGGTTTTTCCAGAACTTTGTTAAGCCTCAGTTCCGGCTGGAAGGTTTGGTTCAGTATTTGGTTCAACTATTTGCGTTGGTTCAATTATTGGTTCAATTGACTCAATAGTTGGTTCAATAGTTAATTCATTTAGGGGTTCAATTAGTGGTTCAACAATTGGTTCATTATCTTCGTGTTCACTATTTGATGGATTTAGATCTGGATTATTAGATTTGGAATTAATTTCCTCATCAAATATTAGATTTGTTGTTTCTTCAATTTTGTTAGTTTATTTGTTATAAACCCTATAGGCCCTACTTGTTGTTGAATATCCTAAGAAGACCCCTGGGGTTGACTTAGATTGGAATTTACCTAGATAGTCCTTGGTGTTTAGAATATGGACTTTGCATCCAAAGACCCTTAGGTAATGTAGGTTTGGAAGTCTATGGTAGTATAATTCATAGGGTGTTTTGTTGTGTCGCTTGTTAATTAGGACCCTATTTTGAATGTAGCAGGCCGTACTAACTGCTTCTACCCAATATTGGTTGACTAGGTTGATTTCGTTAAGCATAGCCCTAGTGGCTTCCTGTAGTGTTCTATTCCTCCTTTCGACTATCCCATTTTGCTAGGGGGTTCTAGGACACGAAAATTCATGTATGTATCAATTTACCTTACAGAATTTCTCGAACCATTGATTTTCAAATTCTGCCGCGTGGTCACTCCTCAGTCTTTTGATTTTAGTATCGTTTTGATTTTCAATTAACTTACAGAATTCATTAAATAGGTTTAGGGTTTCATCTTTGGTCTTTAGAAACCTAACCCAGGTAAACTTAGAGTAATCATCAACTATTACTAAGCAGTACCGGTTTCCGCTTAGTGACTTGGCTCCATGTGAATCAAATAGGTCAAGGTGCAGGAGCTCAAGTATGGTTTGAGTTAGATCTGATTGAATTTGTTTGTGATTAGACCTGATTTGTTTACCTTGATTGCATGATTCACATACTAAGTTTTCATGGTTCTTAATTTTAGGTATTCCTTTAATTAGGCCAAGCTGGGAGATTTTTGAAATTAATCTTAGATTAGTGCGACCTAATCTCTTATGCCAGAGGTTTGATTCTTCTAACTGAGTTAATAAGCATTTAGGTATTAAGGGTAGGTTTATAGTATAAACATTATTTTTCCTAGTGCCCTTAAGCATGATTTCTGAGTTTTGCAAGTTTCTAATCAAGCAGTCAGATTTGGTAAAGGGAACTACATAGCCAGTATCTCACAATTGACTTATACTGAGCAAGTTAAACTTAAAGTCTTCAACCAAAAGAACCTTTTTAATGACAAAATCAGATTTGAGTTCAATGTTACCTGAACCAATGACCTTGAGTGTAACATTGTTGGCAAATGCTACTGAGCCTAGGTTCTTGAACTTGAGTTTGGTGAATTTCAATTTGTCCCCAGTCATGTGTCTGGAGCACCCGCTATCCAACATCCATTGGTCCAAATCTTTATGTTCCTACACATAAAGAGTTTGTTGATTTGGATCCAATTAGAATCAGGAATAGCCTTAATTGATTTTCACAACCTAGTCTGTCTCACCCAATCTAGAGTTATCAATCACGTTAACTTATGGGTTTTTGTGAGATAGGTTTAAGAGATTTATTTAGAAAGACCATGATTAATTTTGAAAAGTTAAATTAATTTTAAAAACAATTAATTTTGAATTTATTTTGAAAAAGAATATTTGAATCTAAGATTAACTGAAAATTTGTGTTAGATTCGAATTTGAAAAATAGTAAACTGAATTTGAATTTCAAAAATTGGCTTCCAGGTCTTGGCGAGGCACAAGGCCTTCTTTAGCCGAAGCCTTATTGGATCATCAACCCTTTCCTTGACAAAGCCTTTTAGTGAAATTTCATTTTCAAGGTTACTATTTGAGAAATTCTGGTCTAACTAGCTTGGGTTTTAGATCGGTAGCTTCGGCTAGTTTCACCAGTCTAAAGAGACCAAATAGTGTATACTTGACCTTATTAGAAAAGGCTTCCCTAACGTACTATCATCTCACCGCCACCCAATACTATGTTGTTCAAATTTTAGTTAATTGGTTTAGTCCTTAGTCTAACCAGTCCTAGGTCTATGCATGGTAAATTGCAGAAAATAAATAGACAAGCAATCATGCAATTTAAAACAAGAAAAGAAATTCATTTAACTATAAAAATGGTTTTTAATTTGGCTCCCCCTGGACTAAAGACACGATAATGATTAGTCAAGATAAGAATATTGTCCTTGGGGATCCAATACTGATTTGGTCCAACTTGGTTGTTCAGGCACAGTTTGGGTACCCATGACTGAATTTTTGGTCTAAATTGATTCAGTACAGCATAATATGACCTTTGTCTAGCCTTGTTCGATACCCTAATCCGGATCGATTTTGAACGGACTTCCATTTTCCAAGGATCATGTCAAGACCCTTGGAACCCGAAGTGAAATGTTCCAAAGCTGCTCTTAGGTCCTTTACTTGAGTTTTCAAGAAGGAGTTTTCTTTCTCAAGTTTTTCAACTTGAGTAGAAGTTCCTTCTTGAACCTTCTCAGTTAAGGATCTAGGGGCAGCTCCCTCTTTCAGGAGTTTTACTTCCTGTTGGAGGGATTCGACTCAGATTTTGGCTTTCACCAAGTCGCGAGATAGATAAGCAATCAATTCTGATAATTGAACTCTAGAAAATCCACTTACAGTGATTTTGCTGTCCTCTGAAAATGTGAGCTTTCCGTCGTCCAGCTCCGATTCTGATCCGGTCTCAATTTCTTCCGAAGCAGTCAGGGCGAGCAGGTTTGATTGCGGAGCCTCTTCTTCTTCTTCGGAGGAAGACTCGTCCCATGTTGCTTGAAGGGCCTTCTTCCTTCTTGTCTTCTTCGTCTCCTTCAGATTGGGGCATTCCGTCTTGTAGTGACCCTTCTTTTTTGCATTCGTAGCAGGTCACATTTAGTTTAGTCTTTTCATTTGAAGGTTCAGCTGGCTCTTCTTTTCTTTGGCTGGCTTTCCTTCTCTTGGTCTGATTTTTCAGCTCCTTGTAGTAGTCCCGGGCTAGCCGAACCAACTTGGGTCTATCACATTCATTGTCTTCTGAGTCTGAGTCTGAGTCAGACTCGAGTGCAGGTTGAGACTTCTCCTGGGTCATCTTTCCAATTTTGCCTGCAACAAAAGCAATGTCTTTCTCGGCCAGAGTGCAGTTAGTCTGCTCATGTAATTAAAGTTCAGAAAATAACTCATCTAATTTAATTTTAGATAGATCCCTTGAAACTTTGTATGCATCTACCATAGAAGCCCACAAAGTCTTTCTCGGGAAAGCGTTAACGGTATACCTGATCAGGTCACGGTTTTCTACCTTATGACCGATTGTATGCAGGTCATACATCAACTCCTGGATTCTGGCGTGGAGCTGGTCAATTTTTTTTTGTTAATCGAGGTTGGTGCAACACCCCTCGATAAATATTTTTTCTTCCCGCACTAATCCAAGACCAAGTCTTGGGATATTTTTTTTCTTTTACTCTTATTTTTTAGATAAAATGGCAATGCAAGAAGGATTCAGCACAGACAGGCCACCACTTTTCAGTGGGGA
>JAGFNQ010001311.1:90950-151091 GCA_024364735.1 Boesenbergia rotunda | reverse complement strand
TGGATGATTATCCACATGTCCACCTGAGTTTTCAGGTGGACTTCCATCCGACTCTTCCAGTAGGAGAAGTCCTCCCCACTGAAGAGTGGTGGTCTGGCTATACTGAAGCCCTCTTGCATGGCCATTTAGAAATTCTGAAATAATAGCAACAAAAAAACTGTCCCAAGACTTGGTCTTGGATTAGCAGTGCGGGAAGAAGATATATAAAAAAAAATTATCGAGTGGTGTTGCACCAACCTCGATTAATGATAAAAGTTCGATCGAAAAAAAATAAAAAAGATTTCATAAAAATCCAAAAATTCCCAAATTGGTGGTTGCACCAAATTTGAGCTACCCTGCTCTGATACCACTTGTTGGATCGAGAAACACGATAGAGGCGGGGGGGGGGGTGAATATCGTGAAAATTTTTTTGGATAAGATTAAGAGAAAGTACGCAACGGAATTAAAAACAAACATGAGGAACACAAGTATTTTTACTTGGTTCGGAGTCGCGGTCGGCTCCTACTCCATGGCCCACGATCCTTGACCGTTTACTGCAGGCAATTCTATAATAGCGCAAAGATTTACAGAATTTGATACAATAGTAGTGTAGTAAATAAACGAATACACTTTTCGTTACCGACGCCCGGTGTGGATCACACTTCGGAGCAGAGGGTCATCGTCAGCGCTGGAATGTCGAGATCGGAGTTTGCCGGAGCAGCGCGCTTGAACGAAAAGATTAGAGGCGTTGGAAAATTGTTGTTCTGAAGCCTTGGGGTCGAGCCCCTTTTATAGTGCTCCTGGGGGCGCCTGGGACGTCGGGGGCGCCTGACACGTGCCTTCGGATCCGAGAACCTCTATCCGAAGCTTGGTCAGCGCTTATCCCCTTCGAATCGGCTCTGGAGCTGACTAGGGCACTCGGGACCTCTCGGGCGCCCAGCTTGACTGGGTTCGCTGGCTTCGTGGCTGGTTTTGCTTCGACTCATCTTTGGCTTTGACCTTGGGCGCCTGGGACCTCCCGGGCGCCTAGCCCAGTGTTGTTTCTAAGCGAATCTTGCTTAACTGCTTGTTTAGCTTTGACCTTGGGCGCCCGGGACCTCCCGGGCGCCTGGCCCAGCTGCCTGCCCCTCTCCTTTGGAGTGTTCTGAGCTGTAGAAACACACTCCTTCGGTCCTTGCATTCAAGGTTAGTTCCAAAACAACCGTAGCTGTCTTGGTTCTGACTTTGGGTCTCCCAAATGGAACCCTAGGTCGAACCGACGCCTACTGTTCCCTCGACAGGGAACGCATCCTCACCTACTCCTCTCAGGAGAGTTTACCTTTTGCCAACCGGCTCCTCCGGTTGGACTTTTGCCCAGCAGCCCTTCGCCAGGTGCCTAACAGCCCTTCGCTAGGTCTTTAATGCCTAGCAGCCCTTCGCTAGGTCTTCGACGCCTAGCTGCCCTTCGCCAGGTGCCTAGCAGCCCTTCGCCAGGTCTTAGGGTTTCGATGCCTAGCAGCCCTTCACTAGGTGCCCAGCAGCCCTTCTGCCAGGACTTCTTTCTGCACACTCAGTGAACACATTAGACCAATAATAACATCTTAACTCTTGAACCCTTTGCCATTATCAAAACTCAGGTTTGACTTAGGTGCTGCCTACACCAACAGAATCCTCCAGGTTGACTAACAACCCTCCCACTACGACGAGGTACCGTCTATGTATCTTCTGTGACACATGGTCCAGTGACTTGTGGTATATCTTTTTGTACAGTTGGTACTAAGGTCAGAATGCCCCCTATTAATTATTCAAAAATAATTCTACTTCATGGGGTTGTGGTTCATCACATAGTCCTTATCTAAGAATCAGGCATTCGTGCCAACGATTACACTCTTATCCTTAGGACTATAGAACCATCTTTCGTTCCTCTAGGATAGCCTACGAATAAGCGCACTTCAGCACTAGATTCCAACTCATCAGTATCTTTCTTTAGCACATGTGCTGAACTACCCCAAATCTGAACTTGTCTTAGACTAGGCTTTGGCCCAGTCCACATTTCTATGGGAGTAGAGAGTACTAACCTAGATGGTATCAAGTATGTACGTTGTCGTTTCCAGAGCATATCTCAAGAACGAATCCGGCAACTTGGAGCAACTCATCATTAACCTAACCAACTCCATAAGAGACCTTTTCCTTCTTCCTGTTGCACCACTCTGTTGGGGCGTACCGGGTGTAGACAATTGGGATTGACTCCCAACCTCTAATAAGTAAGTCCTAAAACTCTCCCAAGAGGTACTTGCTACCACGATCTGATCGTAGTGTCACGATACTTTTACCTTAATGTTTCTTCGCATCTACTTTGAATTCTTTGATCACATCAAAGTATTCAGACTTGTAGTACATCAAGTAAATGTACCTCTACCTTGAATAATTATCCATAAAATAGACAAAGTATTCAAGGCTGCCTTTATCCTGGATAGACTAAGGACCTACACTAATCAGGATGAACCATCTCCAACATACCTTTGACTCTATGCCCCTTGGCCTTGAAAAGGCCTCTTGGTCATCTTACCTTCCAAGCAAGATTCAAAGATTTAGGAAGTCTTCCACCACCAATGAACCCAAGGGCACATTGGCTATCAATCTTTGAATCCTTCTAAGGTTAATAAGACCAAGACTTAGACGTCAAAGATATGTATGGTTCATCTAAGAAGAAACCTTTCTCTTATCTTGGTTAGATGATAAGCTATTAACATCTAATTGCATCATGGGAGCTTTTGGTTTTAAAAGGTATCAATTGCCTATCAATGAACCTGAATAGATAATCTTTCTATTCTGTTGGATCGAGAGAAAACGATAGAGGGGGGGGGGTGAATATCGTAAGTCGTTTCGGATTGAAAAAGACAAAATGCAGCGGAAAAATTAAAACAAAACAATACACAAACACCAAGATTTACTTGGTTCGGAGTCGCGGTCGGCTCCTACTCCAAGGCCCACGGTCGTTGACTGTTTACTGCGGGCAATTCTATATGTGCGCAAAACGGTTTACAAATAGATATTACAACTGCAGTATAGTAAACAAAGAAAAGACAGCTCTTCGTTACCGACGTCCGGTGTGGAATGTATCTCGGAGCAGAGGGACGTCGTCGGTGCTTGTATCTCGAGTTGAGAGGTTTCTGGAGCGAAGCGCTTGAGTAGAAGAGCGTGTTTGCGTTGGAAGAAGTTGATCTTCAAAGCCTTGGGGTCGAGGGGCTTTTTATAGCCTCTCGGGGTGCCCTGAACGTTGGGGGCGCCCCCCCCCCCCCCACGTGTCACCAGATCCGAGCAAGTCTCGGTAGCTCTTATCCCACTCGAATAGGGCTGAGAGTTGACTGTGGGGGCGCCCTGGTTGACCCTTTCAGCGGGCTTCTCGGCTGGATGAAGTTTATCCTCTTCGTTGGCTTGAGCCCGGGGCGCCCTGGGTGTTAGTGATATGAGAGAAGTGTCCTAAGGCTCGCCTTATGATTGTAAACATTCATTTTAATAAATGATAATTCACTATTTGAGTATACATGTTTGTGTATTTGATTGGGATCTTAAACTCATCTACTGAATGTCCGAAATACAATTCACAGCATAAGAGAATTTGTGATGGGATCACAACTAGTGATTATCTCTAAATGTGCAATTGTGAAGTATTGAAAATATCCCTAGTCGATGAATTGATAAATACGGACACTATCAATTCTGTTGAGACTAGCATGGGTTATTCTCTAATCAGCTGATTCTCACTGGCTGGTGACATTGGGATGTCTGGAAATAAACATAGATGCTAGTTAAGGGAACTAGTTCATTGGAGTGACTAGTTGTAAAACTTCATATGGTAATCTATAAAGATATGTCACTGAAGTTATTACTGCAGCTTAAGTGCGATGTTCCTTTGACTTGCGGTGTTCAAGTCATCTTGGTCATGGAGACTTATACTTTAACATCTTAAGCAAGCATCTCCAAGGAGGTGTGGACCCAGGATGATTGGGTATAAGCCGAAGTGCCCGAAGATGTTTGAACAAGCCTACAAAGGATTCACCACTCCTTGCGAGGAGATGTATACCCAGGCCTATCGTCGGATTGTTACTCAAAGCCTCTGGCCAGAGCATATCATGTTTAGAGTGCGAGTCTCTTAAATACATAAGAGTAATTAGAAATCCAAAGGACGAGAAAGACATTACTTAGGCTAGGTGTGACGTAGTCAGCCTAGTGGGGACTGACACAAATAGACCGTGTCCTGAACCAAGTGGGTATAAGATGGTGAAGGGAATGGGGCACGATTCATTAGAGCTGCTGAAGGGTTTCGGAATTACTTCTGAGGTCAAACCGTTGATCTTTCGATTAATTGGGGGTCATGATGTACTACTAGGTGCCACTCATGACCGTTCTATAATTGGTTAATTATAGACGGCCAACATAAATCGAAAGCCTATTTAGTCACACGCACTACGAGTAATCCGAGGGATTTAAAACGAGTTGAAAATTAGATTTTCCAATCAAGAGAAATAAGTCGAATCTGAGTTAATCAGAGGCGCAACGGAAACTTAAAATGGCTAAGTCTTTTGAAGGCTTATTGGGCGAATTAAATGAGTTTAATTCGCGATCGGTTCGGCTCGGTTTGGCCGGCCAAAGAGGGTGTTAACCCCCTTTGGTTTGGCCGGCCACAACAAGGGGAAGAAACCAATTTATTTGGTTTAATTAATAAAATAAATCTAGCGCGATTTGTTTTATAAATTATGGATAAATAAATTTGTATAAAGAAATTTATATAAATAAATTTATAGAAATTTATTCTTTTTATGGAAATTAAAATGATCCATGGAATGGTTTGTTTTAATTTTATAAAATCAATTATGAATTGATTTGTTCATAATAAGAAAGTTTATAAATTTCTTATAAAATTTATTCCATAATTAAAGGAGAGAAGTATTTGTTTTATTATAAAGTTAGTTATAATAAAAATAGGCATAACGGAATTATTCATAAGAAAGATTATAAGATAAATTTCTTATAAAAAAATTAATTCCGTTAATTTCGTTAAGAGAGAGACATGGCAAGGGAGAAGCAACTATATAAGGAACCAAAGGCAAGCCTTGAATTCCTAATCAATAGAGTAATCAAGAGATTAATTCTCTCCCTCTCTCTCTCTTATTCTCTTCTCCTTCTCTTTCCCTCCTAGGGCCGGCGCCCCTTGCCACTCTTAGGGCCGGCGCCCCTTGTCCAACCTAGGCCCGGCGCAACCTCACCCTTCCAAGGGTTGGCGTGAGCAAGGATCACCAAGAAGGAGCCAAACAAGAAGAAGAAGAAGCGGATCGCAACTCCTCTCTTCCCGGAATTTAGATTCCGTTTCTTGTTGGTTAGTTTCCTTTCTTCTCTCTTGATCTTCTAGTTGTGCCTTTAGAGAATCTAGTAGTTCTCGTCGGCACAAAACTCGTGACTTTGCGAAGTCATCCCGAAGAGAACTCGGCGTGGACGCGAATAGAGGCGAAGCTCCCAAGGGACGCTACGGTTGGATCTCGTCCCTTACTTCGAGTTACGCGAGGTACAAAGTAAATTAGTTTACTTTTCCGCAATGTTTTAATTTATGATTACGTCCACACATCATAAGGTCGCATGCTAGATACGTGGTTAAAATAATTTGTGAAATTATTTTATGCTAATTCTTCCGCTGCACGTAAAATTTTAAAATATTACGAACCCGTATCCTTGTCAACATGCACCCGGTCCCAACACTGGGCACTGGGGGCGCCCAGGAGCATGGGGGTGCCCCGCCCAGTAAGCTTTCGAAGCGTACTCTTGCTTAACTTGTTTTGCCTTGACCTTGGGGGCGCCCGGGACACTGGGGGCGCCCTACTCAGCTGCTGCCTCTCTCCTTTGAGGCGTTCTGAGCTGCAGAAACTCATTCCTTCAGTCCTGCATCCAGGGTTAGTCCAAAATAACACAAAGCAATCAGGTATTAGGTTTATACAGCCTTAGGTGTCTTGGTTCTGACTTTGGGTCTCCTAAATGGAGCCCTAGGTTGAACCGATGCCTACTATTCCCTCGACGGGGAACGCGTCCTCACCTACTCCTTTCGGGAGAATTTACCTGTTGCCAACTGGCTCCTCCGGTTGGACTTTTGCCCAGTAGTCCTTCGCCAGGTCTTCAGTTCCAGGCAGTCCTTCGCCTGGTGCTCAGCTGTCCTTCGCCAGGTCTTTCGTTCCAGGCAGTCCTTCGCCTGGTGCCCAGCAGTCCTTCGCCAGGTCCTTGACTCCTAGCAGCCCTTCGCTGGGTCTTAGGGTTCCGATGCCTAGCAGTCCTTCGCTAGGTGCCTAGCAGTCCTTCGCTTGGACTTTAATCTGCACACTCAAGTAGTATGTTAGAAAAATAAAACATCTTAACTTTTGAACCCTTTTGCCATTATCAAAACACAGGTTCGACTTAGGTGCTGTCTGCACCAACAATCTCCCCCTTTTTGATTTATGGCAACCCGGTTCAAAAAGTTAAGTTAATCAGATAGTTTAGTTTCCTCCCCCTGGAAGGAATCTCCCCCTAGGTTTTTCAAAAGTTCGTGGGGTTCTTAAAAAATTTTTAAGTCTCAAGATGGAATTTTTTCAAACACTTAGAATCATTTTGAAAAAAATTGGTTCTGCACTTTTGAAGTTTTACACTTAAAAAAGATTTCAAGTCAGTAGAAAAGAACCATCTTCTGAAGTTTTAAGTTCTTAGAAGTATAGCTTAAGTTTAAGATAAATACTTAGCAAAATTTACAACTACTTAAGTTTTGAGTACTTACAGAAACTTTTTGAAAATCAGCTTGAGTTTAAGTACTTAAAAATGTTAGAAATATGAGAGAAGTGTCCTAAGGCAATCGCCTTATGATTGTAATCATTTACTTTAATAAATGAATATTCACTATTTGAGTATACATGTTCGTGTATTTGATTAAGATCTTAAACTCATTTACTGAATGTCCGCAATACAATTCACAGCATGAGAGAATTTGTGATGAATTCACAACTAGTGATTATCTCTACATGTGCAATTGTGAAGTATTGAAATTGTCCCTAGTCGATGAATTGATAAATACGGACACTATCAATTCTGTTGAGACTAGCATGGGTTATTCTCTAATCAGCTGATTCTCACTGGCTGGTGACATTGGGATATCCGGAGATAAACATGAATGCTAGTTAAGGGAACTAGTTCATTGGAGTGACTAGCTGTAAAACTTCATATGGTAATCTACATATAGATATGTCAATGAAGTTCTTACTGCAGCTTAAGTGCGATGTTCCTTTGACTTGCGGTGTTCAAGTCATCTTGGTCATGAAGACTTATACTTTGACATCTTAAGCAAGCATCTCCAAGGAGGTGTGGACCCAGGATGATTGGGTATAAGCCGAAATGCCCGAAGATGTTTGAACAACCTACAAAGGATTCACCACTCCTTGCGAGGAGACATATACCCAAGGCCTATCGTCGGATTGTTACTTGAAGCCTCTGGCCAGAGCATCACATGTTCCGAGTATGAATATCTCAGAAACATGAGAGTAATTAGAATCCGTTGGACGAGAAAGATATTACTTGGGCTAGGTGTGACGTAGTCAGCCTAGTGGGGACTGACACACATAGACCGTGTCTTGAACCAAGTGGGTATAAGATGGTGAAGGGAATGAGGCACGATTCATTAAAGCTGCTGAAGGGTTTCAGAATAGTTTCTGAGGTCAACCGTTGATCTTTCGATTAATTGGGGATCATGATGTACTACTAGGTGCCACTCATGATCGTTCTATAATTGGTTAATTATAGACGGTCAACATAAATCGAAAGCCTATTTAGTCACACGCACTACGAGTAATCCGAGGGATTTAAAATGAGTTGAAAATTAGATTTTCCGATCAAGAGAGATAAGTCGAATCTGAATTTTTCAGAGACGCATCGGAAGCATAAAATGGCTAAGTCTTTTGAAGACTTATTGAACGAATTAAATGAGTTTAATTCGTGAGATCGTGGCTTGGGTTTGGCCGGCCAAAGAGGGTCCCCACCCTCTTTGTTTGGCCGACCACAATAAAAGGGGAGAACCAAATTGTTTGATTCAAATTATAAAATAAACCGCGCGTGGTTTGTTTTATAAAATTATGGATAAAGAAATTTATATAAACGGATTTATTTTTCATGGAAATTAAAATGAACCATGGATTGGTTTATTTTATTTTATAAAATCAATAATAGATTGATTTACCATGATAAAGAAATTTATATAAAGAAATTTATATAAACGGATTTATTTTTCATGAAAATTAAAATGAACCATGGATTGGTTTATTTTATTTTATAAAATCAATAATAGATTGATTTACCATGATAAAGAAATTTATCTGAAGAAATTTATATAAAGAAATTTATATAAAGAAGTTTATATAAAGAAATTTTTTTCCATAAGAAAAGGGAGACATGGTTGTTTTTATTGTAAATTAAATTATGATAAAAACTTGGCATAATGGAATAATTCATAGAAAAATTTATAAGATAAATTTCTTATGAAAATTTATTCCGTTAAAAGGAGATTTGGCGATTAAGAGGCTACTATATAAAGGTACCAAGGCAAGGCTTGGAAATTAATCCAAGAGATCAAGGATTCTTGCCTAGCCTCTCTCCCTCTCCTTCTCTCTCTCTCCCTCTTCTAGTGCCGCCGGCCCTAGAGCCCTCCCTCTTTGCCGTGAGCTTCCACCACCAAGAAGAGGCCGAAGAAGAAGAAGAAGCGGGTGCGACTCCTTCCTTCCTCCCGGAATCTTGATTCTGTTCTTCGTTTGGTGGTTAGTCTTTCCATCTCTCTCTTGGTATTCTTGTCGTGCCTTTGGAGAATCTAGTAGTTCTTGTCGGCACGAAACTCGTGGCTTTGCGAAGTCATCCCGAAGAAAACTCGGCGTAGATGCGAATAGAGGCGGAGCTTCCAAGGGACGCTACGGTTGGATCTCGTCCCTTTCTTCGAGTTACGCGAGGTATTAAGTAAATTAGTTTACTTTCTGTAAAATTTTAAATGTATGATCATATCTCCACAACATAAGGTTGCATGCTAGATACGTGGTTAAAATAATTTGAGAAATTATTTATGCTAAACCTTCCGCTGCACATAATTAAATTTTAAAATTACGAACCCGTATCCATGTCAACATGCACCCGGTCCCAACAAAAAAGAGATTTGAAAACGACTTTAGTTTAAGTACTTAAAAAAGATTTGAAAGCAGCTTTAAGTTTAAGTACTAAAAAGGTTTGAAAGCAACTTTAGTTTAAGTCCTTAAAAAATTTGAAAGCAGCTTTATGTTAGAGAAACTTTGAAGAAAAACTTAGTACTTTTGAAAACAAATAGATTAAGTACTTTTTGAAGAAAGGATAAAGTTTTGAAATTTTGAAATTTGAAATTTTTTTAAAAAATTTTAAAGCTTCTCTCCTTTCTTATCTCTCCCCCTTTGTTATATATCAAAAACAAAGCAATATAGCAGGAAAAAGATAAATAAATTTCATAATGTGCTGTACTGAACCAATTCAAGACCAAACTGAACCAAAGTAATTTCAATTATCTCTGTAGGGTCATGTCTAACCCAATTAGCTACTTACTAACTGTTATAAACAGTAGTTTTCGCTGGGGTTAGTCGAGTTAAGTGTTTTGTTCAAGTTAGATTTTCAAAACTTGACACTTAACTTGATTACTGTTTAAGTTGTATTTAGTGCCCCAATTACTGCAGATGCACTGACTTAAAGCATCTTGAATTAAGACAAAGACCTAAGCATCTCAACCCATTCTAGGTCATCAATTAATAGTACCCTAAGGTGCTTGTGAGATGCTGGCTTCTAAATCTATAAGTGCATGCAGTTCTAGGGTTAGGGCCTAGGCTAAGTCCATTTGCGAAAAAGATCCTAGTTTTGAAGGGGGTAATTTTTGAAAATAAAACTAGATTGAAAAAAAATTTATTTTAAAATGCTAAAAAGATTTTTCAAGCTGATTTTGAAATTAAGTAAAGCATTTTTAAAATTATTTTAGAAACTGATTATAAATCAAGTAAAGCAGTTTTAAAATTCTTTTATAAATTGATTTTTTAAATAAAGCAGTACTAAAAAGTAGGGTAAACCTATTCTACTAAGCATAATCCTAATGAAGATCAGATAATTATGAAAAGCAAGTAGTCAACCCCATAAGTCAGCTGGTATGAAAGAGAACCAGCACAGTCATACAAGTCAAACATCAGTCAACCCTACTGAGTAGGGGCAGTCAAAAGTCACTATTATAGTGCTAATCAGATCTAGGAGGAGGGACCAGGATGATCAGAAGAGCTGGGCTGCCACGGTCTGAGTAGTGACATCATCTCAGTGTATCGAGCGTCATCTACTTCTCGATCGGCTCTTCGAGCGTCCATCTGCTCGAAGTGGTAAGCCTCGACCTCCTCTCGGAGGCTGTGGAGCTCCGTCTGCATCTGAGTGAAGCGCTGGTCGATGGTCAGCGGTGGTGGCTCGTCTATGTGCTCACGAACCTCGGCTGCCAGATCTTCGACATCGACCTCAACGTCCTCGTCGGAGTCGATCGGTGATCCGGTTCGCTGGCGTCTCCATGACAAAACCCCGGTAGCCGAGACCTCTATACCGACTAGGGAAAAGTTCCTAAATCCTATCTCATTGAAATCGATCATCGCGGTCATTTCACCTACGGTAATGTTACGACCGTGGTGATGAAGGATAGAGGTGATGATGTGGCAGAAGGGGGTGCGTACCCGGCCCTGAGTGGTGACACTGGAGGCATGTAGGATGGCGTGGAACATGTGAAGGCCAATGTCAATGTCTAGGTGGTGGATCAACGCATACAATAAGAATGTGTGAAAAGGTCGTATGGTCGCGACGTCTCGGGTGGATAAAGGTAGGAGGCAGCGGACCAGAACTCTATACAGGGCGTAGTCCTGGACCTGAAGGTCAACGGACTGAAATCGTCGAGCTACGGGATTTCTAGCTTCCCTATAGAAGTAGGAGTGGAGAGTGTCTAGGGTAATATGTGAGTAGGGAGCATCAAATGGAGGATCCCTAGGAGGATAACAACAAAAGGTGGACTGAGAGAATCGTAGTCCAAGAAATCGATTAAGTAAGGAGGGTGTGATGGATAGAGGCATCCCTTGGACTGTGGTGACAAAGCTAAGCTGATCTTGTCTGACTATATTATTATAGAATTCTGCACATAAGGTTGTATTAATAGGATGAGTGCAGAATACTAGGTTATCGAGTTGGTAAAAGTTTATAACATTCATTGCCAAGGGACACGATTGGGTGAAGAATTGTCTATTGAGATAACTAGTTTTTATGGGCTTATAGGTTGTTTGAGCAAACTTGTTACAAAGTTCTAATGTTGGGAACCTAGGATCGGGACTAGGTTCGGTTCCGGGGTTTGCTTGGTTTGCTCGGCGTTTTCTAAGGAATTGCATTAAAGAAAGTATGAAGGAATTGCATTAAAGAAAGTTAAAATTAACTTAAATGCAAATAAAATTATACCGGGTAGCAGCTCGGGGAGGCATTGTCGAGGATGAGAGCTCGAGAGGGTTGTAAGGTCTCTTGGAAGGAAGGGAGTTGAAGAGAAGAAGTTTGGGTGTGGAGAGAAAGATGGGGGCATGGAGCCCTTTTATAGGGCATTCCCGGGCGCCCTGGAGTGTCAGGGCGCTCCGGAGAGCGAAGGCGCCCCAGAGGGCGAGGGCACCCCCCGCAGGGCTGCAGCTGCCTTTTGGCAGCTTTCTGCCTTTGACCGCTTATACGGGGGCGCCCGTGAGGACCCGGGCGCCCTGGTCAGCGAGAAGTGGCAGATTTTCTACCATTTGGTGAGCCTCGGGGCGCCCACAAGGGTCTGGGCGCCCTCAATAGCTACTTTTGCAGCTTTTTGTCTTGAAGGATTGAAAAGAGAGGGGTGCGGGGCGCCCGAAGGGTCACGGGCGCCCTGGTGACAGCTTTTTGTCTAATTTTGTTTTGATAGACTTGTTTGACTACTTTTGACCAGATTTGACCTGTTTGACTGGTTTAACCATGGGTTGACCATCTTGACCATGGTTTGGCTATTGTTAGGTTAATGCCGTTCTAGACTTAAATGCTTGTATTTAAACAATAATGCAATTATTAAATGAATTTTGATTAAGTTTGTTGTCTCACCTAATCTAGGGTTATCAATCATGTCAGCCTTATAGGTTTTGTGAGACAGGTTTTGGCGGATAGAATTATTTTTTTTGAAAAATTATGATTTATATTTAAAAAAAAATTGAATTAATTTTGAAAATAGTTGATTTTGTAAAAAAAAATGTTTGAATCTACAATTAACCGAGAATTTGTGTTAGATTCGAATTTGACAAAGAATAATTTGAATTTGAATTTCAAAAATTGGCTTCCAGGTCTTGGCGAGGCACTAGGCCTTCTTTGGCCGTAGCCTTATTGGATCATCAACCCTTTCCTTGACAAAGCCTTTTAATGAAATTTCATTTTCAAAACTATTTCATGAAAAATTCTGGTCTAACTAGCTTGGGTCTTGGATCGGTAGCTTTGGCTAGTTCCACCAGTCTAAAGAGACCAAGTAGAGTATACTTGACCTTATTAGAATTGACTTCCCTAACGTACTATCATCTCACCGCTACCAAGTACTATGTGGTTCAAATTTCATTTAATTGATTGAGTCCTTATTCTAACCATTCCTAAGTCTAAACATAGTAAATTGCAGGAATTAAATAAACAATCAATCATGCAATTTGCAAAAAAATTGAATTTTATCTAATAATAAATATTATTTTTAATCTGGCTCCCCCAGGACTAAAGCCACGATAATGGTTTGGCAAGATGTGAATCTTGTCCTTGGGGATCCAATACTGATTTGATTCAGTTTGTTTGTTCAGGCACAGTTTGGGTACCCATGCCTGAACTTTAGGTCTGGACTGGTTCAGTACAGCATAGTAGGGTCTTTGTCTAGATTTGGTTCTATAGCCCAACCCGGATCGATTTAGAACCGACTTCTATTTTCCAAGAATCATGTCAAGACCCTTGGACCCAGAAGTGAATCATTCTAAGGCAGCTCTAAGATCCTTAACTTGAGTTTTCAAGAAAGAGTTCTCTGATTCAAGTTTTTCAACTTGAGCAGAGGTTCCTTCTTGAACCTTCTCAGTCTGCTCTCTCTTTCAGGAGTTTTACTTCCTGTCTGAGAGACTCGACTCGGATTTTGGCTTTTGCCAAATCTCGAGAAAGATAAGAAATTAACTCACATAATTGAATTCGGGAAAAACCACTTACAGTTATTTCGCCGTTCTCTGAGAATGTAAGTTTGCCGTCGTCCGGCTCCGACTCTGACTCGGTCTCGATTTCTTCTGAGGCGATTAGTGCGAGCAGGTTTGACTGTAGGACCTCTTCTTCTTCTTCGGAAGAGGACTCGTCCCACGTTGCTTGGAGTGCTTTCTTCCTTCTTGTCTTCTTGGTCTCCTTTAGGTTCGGACACTCCGTCTTGTAGTGACCTTTCTTCTTGCACTCGTAACAGGTCACATTTGGTTTGTTCTTGTCGTTTGAGGGTTCAGCTGGTTCTTCCTTTCTTCGGTTGGCTTTCTTTCTGTTGGTCTGGTTCTTTAGTTCTTTGTAGTAGTCTCGGGCTAGCCGAACCAGCTTCGATCGATTTCCCTCGCTATCTTCTGAGTCTGAGTCTGAATCAGACTCGGGTGCAGGTTGTGGCTTCTTCTTGGTTGTCTTTCCAGCTTTACCTGCAACAAAAGCAATGCCTTTCTCGGCCAGATTGCAGTTAGTCTGTTTATGTAATTCGAGTTCAGAAAAAAGTTCATCTAACTTGATTTTGGAAAGATCCCTAGAAACTTTGTAAGCATCTACCATAGATGCCCACAAGGTGTTTCTTGGGAAAGCGTTAAGGGCATACCTTATTAGGTCACGGTTTTCTACATTGTGACCTATAGTGTGTAGACCGTTCATCAGCTCCTGAATTCTAGTGTGGAGCTGAGCTGCTGATTCGTCGTCGTTCATTTTGATGGTGTACAGCTCGTTCAGCAGAAGGTCCCTCTTGCTGATTCGGGTGTCGGAGGTCCCTTCGTGTAGTTCGATCAGCTTACCCCAGAGTTCTTTGGCGCTGTTGAATGGACCCACCCGATTCAGCTCCTCTTTTGTTAGGCCACATTGGAGTGTTTGGGTCGCTTTGGCATCGGCTTCTATTTTCTTTTTGAGTGCAGTGTCCCATTCAGTGTAACGCTCGCTTTTTTTTTTAAAGCGGCGTTACGTTAACATACATAGGGCATGTGAACATCGTACTGCAGCGGAATAATTTAAACTTACACATATATGCACCTAACTATCTTTCCTATCATAGTGACATGGAACTTAGCATATTAACATCATACTTAACATCATGTCATACAGTCACATAAGTCATCCATTAAGCACATAAGTAGCAAGCGTAAATTGTTCTTGACAACACTATCCTAGGTTTAGCATAAGACTTGTAAGTATGTCTTTCCTTGACCAAGTCACTACCACACACACATTCTTGCCCCTCCTGCCGCCTCCTTATTGTCCTCTTGCTTGATCTGCTGTATGAGGAAAATAAGACTATAAGCACATAGGCTTAGTAAGACCCTTTCTTACTCACTAAAACCATTCGTCACATAAACATATGCACACGAAACATTAACATAACTTGGTGCTTAACATAAATCGTAAGCATATAAAATCATTCAGCATGACATAGTTCCTAGCGTAGAACATGAGCATAAAATATACTTAGCATGACCTGATACATGGCATAAATATAAGCATAATTATTCATAACATGGCGTGATACATGGCATAAACGTAAACATAAAATATACTTATCATGACATGATACATGACATAAATATAAACATAAAACATACTTAGCATGGCATGATACATGGCATAGAGAGAAACCTAAAACATAAGCATAAAACATTTTCTATTATGGCATAGTTCTTTAACATAAATCATAAGCATAAACCTTTTCTATCATGGCATAATTCTTAACATCAAACATAAACATAAAACATTTTTCTATCATGGCATAATTCTTAACATAAAACATAATCATAAACGTTTTCTATCATGGCATAATTCTTAACATACAACATAAACATAAACATTCTCTATCATGGCATAATTCTTAACATAAAACATCAACATAAAACATTTTCCATCATGGCATAATGCATAACATGAATGAATGCATAAGTCAAAATGCATATACATAGGGATGCTTAATTTTAAATTCATACTTTTAAATACTTAAACATAATCATCACATCATTGGGGTCCCCGACTTGTACCACATATATACATCATATGCGCGTATCCCTAAGTAAATACGAGGTAGCTAGTCTCGACCTACTAGGGTAAGGACAGCTACGGTAGTCCCAGAACCGGGGCGTTCTTAAGGTGCCCATCCCTGTTGGACAGCTTCGGTAGTCCCAGAACCGTGGACAGCATAGTCGGTAATCCAAAACCGGGGTGTTCTTAAGGTGCCCATCGCTTGGACCCATACTTCGGTCCGGTACAAGCTCATTCATAAAGTAAAATAACTTCACATGCTTCATCATTCATAGGACACTCATAGCATATTTAAACATAACATAACATTATTACATGAAGCATGACATAAAGCATACTTGACCTTTCATCGTTCATACTTAATGCATAGCATCATTATGCCTTAAAGGCATACGCATTATCTTTATTCATACAACATGGCATGCTTACATAAAACATCATTCTTGTTCACAGTGCTTGCATGATCATGGTACATAAGGTAAGCATTGCATTGTATTCATAGAACATGACATGTTTACATAAACCATCATCCTAATTCATAGAGCTTGCATAATCATGATACATAAGGTAAGCATTGCATGGCATACATAAGCATAGTATCTATCACAAGCATACATGGGTAGGACTCCTATAACATGCTACGTGCTATCTAAGTGCATGGCATAGAACAAGCCTACTAAGCATGACATCTAACATAACATACCAAACATGAACATAACACTTAAAGTTAGGATTATAGGTAACATAATTTCTACCACATGCTTGAACCTATATATATATACACATCATAATAAGTCATAAACAATCATTCTTGAAACCCTAACTCCACCTAAACCCCAATCAAGTTGCTTGGCCGAAACTTGTAAGGAAGGGGTTCTATCATTCAAGTGACATGTAAGATAGCATAAGGAAAGGAAAGACCATACATTACCCATAAGGCCATAGGAAGCTACTCGGGCTCATGATTAGGGCTAACCCTAACTCCTAGCCCTACTTCTTGGGGTTGGCCGAAACTTGCAAGGGCCATGGGTACATGGAAAAATTCATAAAATTTCCAATTAATCATCTAACACCATCCATACCATACCATAGGAGCCATTGGAACCCATACATGAAGTAAGCCCTAACTCCTTGCCCCAAAACCCATCTTGGCCGAAACTTGTAGGGTTACAAGGCCATGTGAAAATTCACATAAATCACCCTCAACCTTCCTTGTATCATGAGGATATACAAGATACATACTTGAAGGGTTAGATCCAACCCTAACCATGGAATCATGGTGGTGGCCGAAACCCTAGAGGGTCTTAGGGTACTCCAAAAATTCTCCAAATCCTATTTTATTCTTTATTCATCATGAGAAAACATTAGAAAGCATGAGTGAGATTTTTAACATCATTTTTGAACCCAAAAGCATGGTGACCGAAAGTTATAGGGCCAAGTTCATGGTTTTTCCCAACATAAAACCCAAACGAAACTTCATATTATGATAACATCAAGGAGAACTATCATACCACAGGTGAGGGAGTCTTACCTTGGGTTATCTTGATTTTTCACCTTGAATATAGAGAAACCGAAAGAACTTCTTTGACCTTAGGCTACCCCTAGCCCTTGTAGCCTTGTGGAAAACCCTTAGATCTTGAAGATGAGGCCTTCTTGTGGAGCTTTTCCAAAGGGAAAATTCCCTTGTGGGTTTCGGCTAGAAGGAGGAAGGAGGAGGAAGAAGAGTGGACTTGGTGGAAGAAGGAAGGAAAAGTAACTTCCATGCTCCCTCTCTCATTTCCTTTATACCACATTAAGGAGGGCAAGTGAAGAGTCATGGTGTCTCTTCCCTTGATGACTCTTCATTTTCCCTAAGCCTTAACGAAAATCCACTTCATCCTCTACTAGCACTCCTTTGCTAGGTGAATTGGTTAGTACATGCATGGTGGTACACTAGGTCCAAGGTTCAATCCCTGGTGCATGCACTTTATTTTTACTTCATTTTATTTTTTTATTTTTTATTTTTCTTTTAATTTCGAAAATTCCCCTAAGACTCACCCATAATTATGCTAATATTCCTAATTAAAACCCATCTATATTTATATTAAATTCTACCTAAAATCCACTAATAACCATGGTACTAGAAAAACCCGTATAAGGCCCATTAGTACTTAGCTTCTCAATTTAAATGAGAAAATCATGGATAACTAGGCTAAATTCGTACTAGTATCTCTAGATTCCTCAAACACTATCTAGACATGATCAATATTTTAAAGAAAATATTGAGAAAATTTTTCGGGTCGTTACATTCAGTGTAAGACTGTTGTACCCCGTCAGCATTCCTTGGTATTTCCAGTTCGGACTGGATGATTATCCACATGTCCACCTGAGTTTTCAGGTGGACCTCCATTCTGCTTTTCCAGTAGGAGAAGTCCTCCCCACTGAAGAGCGGTGGCCTTGCGGTGCTGAAGCCTTCTTGCATGGCCATTAAGGATTTTATCTGAAAAAGATAGAAAAAGAAAAGACAAGTCTGTCCCAAGACTTGGTCTTGGATTAGTAGTGCGGGATAAAGAAAAATAATTATTGAGAGGTGTTGCACCGGTCTCGATTAACGATAAAAATTTGAAAAAGAAAAAAATAATTCGAAGAAAATCCAAAAAAAATTCTCAAACTGGTGGTTGCACCAAATTTGAGCTTCTCCGCTCTGATACCACTTGTTGGATCGAGAGAAAACGATAGAGGGGGGGTGAATATCGTAAGTCGTTTCGGATTGAAAAAGAGAAAACGCAGCAGAAAAATTAAAACAAAACAATACACAAACACCAAGATTTTACTTGGTTCAGAGTCGCGGTCGGCTCCTACTCCAAGGCCCACGGTCGTTGACCATTTACTGCGGGCAATTCTATATGTGCGCAAACGGTTTACAAATAGATATTACAACTACAGTATAGTAAACAAAGAAAAGACAGCTCTTCGTTACCGACGTCCGGTGTGGAATGTATCTCGGAGCAGAGGGACGTTGTCGGCGCTTGTATCTCGAGTTGAGAGGTTTCTGGAGCGAAGCGCTTGAGTAGAAGAGCGTGTTTGCGTTGGAAGAAGTTGATCTTCGAAGCCTTGGGGTCGAGGGGCTTTTTATAGCCTCTCGGGGCGCCCTGAACGTTGGGGGCGCCCCCCCACGTGTCACCCTTAGTCCCACTCGAATAGGACTAAGGGTTGACTGTGGGGGTGCCCGGGACGCTGGGGGCGCCCTAGTTGACCCTTTCAGCGGGCTTCTCGGCTGGATGAAGTTTATCCTCTTCGTTGGCTTGAGCTCGGGGCGCCCTGGGCACTGGGGGCGCCCCACCCAGTAAGCTTCCGAAGCGTACTCTTGCTTAACTTGTTTTACCTTGACCTTGGGGGCGCCCGGGACACTGGGGGCGCCCTACTCAGCTGCTGCCTCTCTCCTTTGAGGCGTTCTGAGCTGCAGAAACTCATTCCTTCAGTCCTGCATCCAGGGTTAGTCCAAAATAACACAAAGCAATCAGGTATTAGGTTTATACAATCTTAGCTATCTTGGTTCTGACTTTGGGTCTCCCAAATGGAGCCCTAGGTCGAACCGACGCCTACTGTTCCCTCGACGGGGAACGCGTCCTCACCTACTCCTCTCGGGAGAATTTACCTGTTGCCAACCGGCTCCTCCGGTTGGACTTTTGCCCAGCAGTCCTTCGCCAGGTCTTCAGTTCCAGGCAGTCCTTCGCCTGGTGCCTAGCTGTCCTTCGCCAGGTCTTTCGTTCCAGGCAGTCCTTCGCCAGGTCTTTGACTCCTAGCAGCCCTACGCTGGGTCTTAGGGTTCCGATGCCTAGTAGTCCTTCGCTAGGTGCCTAGCAGTCCTTCGCTAGGACTTTAATCTGCACACTCAAGTAGTATGTTAGAAAAACAAAACATCTTAACTTTTGAACCCTTTTGCCATTATCAAAACACAGGTTCGACTTTGGTGCTGTCTGCACCAACATATTCCACTTTTTATAATATAAGTAATAGAATATCTTATTCCAGAAACTGAACAAAAGTTCTTTCAAAAAATTTAGGTACATAAAAGCAATCTCTTTAAAACCACAACTTTATCATCCTATCTAATAGATAAAATAAATAAATAACTCCCATTGCAATAGTCATCTCCGTAGCCTATCCCATGTAGATAGTAATCTCCTCCTCAGCTAGTCATCGGGTTTCCTGGAACCCTTGCAAAGAAATGTAGACATGATTAGTGGCATCCGTATCTACTAACCAGGTACCGGTAGATAACACCGCTAACCATGTTACAACGACAAAAGAAAAAGATATATCTAAATTATTACTCTGACGGCGGGGACAGTCTGCCTTCCAATGTCCAGACTGCTTGCACACGAAGCACTTGCCTTTCGACTTCTTCATGCGACTCTGAGGTCCCTATAATCTTGTCACTTTCTTTGCCACAGCTTGTTTCTTCTTCTTCTTGCCTTTCGGTTTAGAAGTAGAAACCCCTTGAGTAATGAAAGTATGTGAACTCTGAAGAGAAAACTCCTCTGCCGCCTGGAGTTCTGTCAGAAGTTCTGCCCATGAATATGTACGTTTGTTCATATTGTAGCTTAGGCGAAACTTATCAAAACTCTTTGGTAGAGATTGGAGGATGAGATCGACCTGGGTTTTCCCATCGATTTCTGCTCCAAGGATTTTCCATCTCTTTCAGCCAAGCCATCATTTTGAGAACATGTTCCCTCACGGGCATACCCTCAATCATGATGGTTGTTGTCAAGTTCTTCATAACCTCTTGCTTAGAGGCCCGATTATGGTGTCCGAAGAATTCATCGAGCTTGGATGTTTTATCACTGGTAATGGAAGAAGCTTGATGTTGATTACTCTGATTTATCTCGTCTGCTTCTAACCACTGCCTAAAATATTCCATCTCCTCTTCACCATTAATCTCGCTAGGTTTTTCAGCACAGAACTCGACAAGCTCACATTTGGATTCCTCGGCAGTTGCGACAAAGTCCAGGTTTAATTCCCAATCTTTATTATTAGGGGCATTAAGTTCGTTTTCTCTTAGAATTAAGTCAATTGGGTCTAGATCCATTTTGAAAACACCTGAGAATCACAATAATCACACACTTTAGATTTCGAAAATAAATTGATTTCTCAAACAATAAATTTCAAAATCAACCAACACCTCAAAACATCGAGAATATCGTATGCCACGTTAGTGTGGGCGTATACGAACTCTACATTTGTAAGAGAAGGTTTTACCCATTAATTTTATTATCTTATCAATCTTAACTTTTTGACAAATAAAATTAATAGTTGGTCCTCTTCGGCCCTGCAAATAATAGTAGTGACTCCGTTGGGGAGAATACTATTATTTACATCTAAGTGTTTACCATTACATAATACTAAGAAAATTACCTTGGATTATGTGTCTTCTGTTCGGGAAAATCACACTCCTAAATAAGCTCCTATAATCTTGTCTGACTCAGTGATCCGCAGAACAAGCCCATCCGTTGTGGAGGAAGGCACTCAGAGTTGACGCGCAGACTTGTTCGCATCACTTGTCAAATTAGTAATGGAGGTCGTGGGACCCTTAGGGTCCCTCTCCCACTTAGTTATTTGTAATGAGGAATTTTCATGCACAGACACAACAAGCACATAAACCAACACAATAAATAAGAAAAATCCTAGATTTTTCCAACTATCATGGCCTTGGTCTCCAATGCGCCTCCAGTCGTGTCGCCACCTCGTCCACTCCTCCCTATACCATGCGTAAGCCTCCATGAAGGGATCTCCAAGCCGAGATGACTAGCTACTTATTTACATCCATCGATCCTATACTCCACAAAGGAGTGTACATATAATCTAGATTGAAAGTAAATAAAAGTTCGGCTAAACACGTGTCAAATTTAATTACAAAAATTAAATACCTATCTAGCCTCGTCAACCCCGAGGATTCAATTAATTACAATAATGCACAATCCATCACATGCAACCATTATTTAAACCATAATAGTTGGAATCTAGTACCTGCAACAAAGAGTTAGCCTACACACATCCACATATTATCTGGCAAAAATAAAATATATGATAATGTGCAAAAAAGTAACCGAATCCTAAACACATAAAACCGGAAACCTCAGCTCTGATACTCAATTGCTAGATAGCTTGGCGGGTTTCCGAAGCGAACATGGGGTCGAACATGAGAGACCTCTCCATGTCCACGGATTAAAAATTTAATCCGAATGGAGACCTATCTCCCAAATGACCGTCTCGCCGTCGTATCAATTGATTCAAGTTACAACTTAGCCAAACTCAAAAGTAAGGCTTTGTAACCTGCCAAACCAATTGCCCGCGAAAAAGACGACGAGCGGATCGTCGATTTTTGTGTTTATCTTTGGGGTCCATGACATAATTAATTATCAATATTAATTAACATATAATTAATAACCAAGATAATTAATCAACTACCACATGCAATAACAAGAATATCACATAAAATGATAGAACAAAGAAGGAGCCAAAGAGAGATTATACCTCGTATTTTACCTCGTAGACTTCTACCATATGACCCTTCCCTCTTGGAAGTCGTGTGGGCGACGATCTACCAAGATCCCGGAGTCACCAAAGCTTCCAATCACCTTTCTCCTTGATTGCACCGGAAAACCCTAACCAATAAAGTTGCCACCAACAAACGAAGGAGTACCACCACTTCTTCCCTATCTTGCATCAGCCACTCCTCCTCCCAGGTCCGAGCTCGTGCATGCCAAGGGGGATGAAGACCGCAAGATGAAGAAGATGATATAGAAGAAGAAGAACAACCAAAAGATCTCTTCTTCTTCCACCAAAACCCGTCGGCGCCTCTTTCTTCCTCCTGCTTGCCGCAGACGGCTTCAAGGTACCAAACCTTGCCGCCAACCACCCTCCATCCTCCTTAGTTGGGCTCGCACAAGAAAGGGAGAAGAAAAGGTGAGAATAAGAAGGAGAAGAACCCTCCTTCCTCTTCAACCCGAGAGCTTCCTCTTCCTTTCTTCCCGACGCCGCCTAAGCCTTGCCGCCGACCACCACTCCTCCACCTTCTTGCTGCTGCTGACCACAGAAGGAAGATCAGAGCCTCTCCTTTTCCCTGTGAACGTCGGGCAAGATCCTGTGAAGGAGATGAGGGAAAGAAGAAGGAGAGAACTCCTTCTCCTCCCTTGCGCCGGTGACCTAGGAGAGAGAAGGGAGAGGGAGAGAAAGAGAGGGCTTAGGGTTTATGGTTAATTGAATTAATTCTAGATTAATTAGCCTTGGTTTCATGACTCCCATGGGGTTTATATAGGGCTATGATTGGGACCATGAGGAGGAGTTGGTGTTGGTGCAGGAAGCACCATATCGAACCTTGTTTTGATATTGGCAAAGGATTCAAAGTTAAGTATTATTTGTTGTCTAATGTGATTACTAAGTGTGCAGAAAGAAGTCCTGGCGAAGGGCTGCTGGGCACTAGCGAAGGACTGCTAGGAGTTGAAGACCTGGCGAAGGACTGCTAGGCACCTAGCGAAGGGCTGCTAGGAGCTGAAGACCTGGCGAAGGACTGCTAGGCACCCTAGCGGAAGGACTGCTGGGCATCGAAACCCTAAGAACCTGGGAAGGATGCTGGCATCAGCGAAGGCTGCTGGAGCCGAAGACCTGGCGAAGGATTGCTAGGCATCAGGCGAAGGACTGCTTGGAACCGAAGACCTGGCGAAGGATTGCTGGGCACCAGGCGAAGGATTGCTTGGTACTAAAGACCTGGCGAAGGACTGCTAGGCACCTGGCGAAGGACTGCTGGGCAAAAGTCCAATCGGAGGAGCCGGTTGGCAACAGGTAAATTCTCCTGAGAGGAGTAGGTGAGGACGCTTTCCCCGTCGAGGGAACAGTATGCGTCGGTTTGACCTAGGGTTCTATTATGGAGACCCAAAGTCAGAACCAAGACAACTACGACTGTAAAATTCACTAACATACTTGATTTATCATGTTTGGTACTAACCATGGATGCAGGACCAAAGGAATGAGTTTCTGCTGCTCAGAACGCCTCAAAAGAGAGGGGCAGCAGCTGGGTTAGGCGCCCGGGAGGTCCGGGGCTCCCAAGGTCAAAGCCAAACAAGAGTTGAGCAAGAAAATGCTTCGGAAGCTCACTGGGCCAGGCACCCCCAAGCTCCCGGGCGGCCCCGTGCTCCCGGGCGCCCCGGATGCCTCGGGCACCCTGGGTCCAAGCCAACGAAGCAACCAAAGTCTATCCAGCCGAGAAGCCAGCAGATTGGGTCAACCGGGGTGCCCCCTGTGTCCCAGGCACCCCCGTCAAACCTTGAGCCCGATCCTGGAGGGATAAGGGCTGACCGAGAGGTGTGCGGATCGAGTGACACGCGGAGGGCACCCCTAATGTCCCGGGCACCCCCAGGTGCACTATATAAGGGGCTCGACCCTCAAGGCTTCAGAACACAGTTTTTCAATGCCTCAATACTCTTCGCTCAAGCGCTCTGCTCCGGAAACTTCTGATCTCGAGGTTCTAGCACTGACGACGACCCTACGCACCGAAGAACGATACACACCGAGCGTCGGTAACGAAGAGTTAGATTTTAATTGTATTTTTACTGCACTACTATTGCACTACTTCTTGTAATAACTTGCGCAATTATAGTATTGCCCGCAGTAAACGGTCAAGGACCATGGGCCTTGGAGTAGGAGCCGACCGCGACTCCGAACCAAGTAAAAAATCTTGTGTTCGCGTTTGTGTTTATTTATTTCCGCTGCGTAATTTCTCTCAATCTAATCCGAAATGGTTTTACGATATTCACCCCCCCTCTATCATATTCTATCGATCCAACAGTTGGGTCTTTGCTCGCTAATGGATCCAAATCCGATGCATTAATGAAGATCCATTACACTAAAGGATCCCTATTGAACTTCCTCACCAACCTCCATATTTTCATATGGGCTCCACCTATTATGAGTGTATCCATCTCCCCATGTTTAAGATATCGAATGCCCATCAATTAATTTAAATTACTGGTAATTTTAATTAATCAACCTCTAACACCTTGACTAGTACCACTCATCCTTATCATCATGTTGGACCATAGTCCACTTGCAAGATTTAACATGATGAACCTTATGAGCTCATCAAGGGGGCATCATTATCGCGACTCACTAGGACACAAATTCTATCAATAATCAACGGCACACCATGTAAATAATATTGTTTCCCAACTTACCGGGCCTATCGATTTAGCAGAATAAATCTCACCCATTGGTAAGTCAAAGAAACAATAATTAAGTACATGTGCCCGTTATTATTTCGGTATTTAGAGCATGTACTCCATAATATAACCGAGGTCTGATCCAATTATAAAGTCAGTATAAATTGGATCACCTCTATTTTGGTCCTGCTCAATGCACACAAAGTGCACTAATGTAATTCTATGGTTAAGACAAACCACACCTAATTACACTACAACCATCCCGATAGTTTGTCCAATTCCATATCGGTTGTGAGCCACTTCTTATACTCTACAAGGGACTGATAACATGATCTTCTATGCATCACCACACACCATGTTATCTAGACCGCCCACTGTGAGCGCTTCCCGATTTACCCTGGCGGCCGGTGGGAAACTTCTGTGTGGCCGGGTCAGTCGCCCGAGGTTGGTTGAAAAACCCTCGTTAATCAATTTTTTTATAATGCAATGTATCAGATATTTTGTGAACATACTAATATAAACATGCAACATGTGATTTTGTGATTCTCTTTCAAAATGTAGATGTTCTTATACAAAAAGCAAGACTTTTAGTATACATCCTAACAGTTAGTAAGTAACAAACTGAGTTAGACAAGGGCCCAAGGATTTATTTTTTTTGGTTTTAAAATTATTATTTGTTTACTTTTGAATGCATAGACTCAAATCATGCTTGAACTCAAATGGTTGAATTAACTTGGTTCTATTTTTTTTCATTAGTTTTTTTGTTATTTATTGTTTATCTGTCTAACTCAAAATAGTTACTTAAAACGTCTTATTTGTTTCTTTATAAATAGTATTTGGCATTATTTATTTACCATTTTTTCGTTAACTTACAATTATTTTTCAAAATTTATTTGCATTTTCAAAAACTTCATGGGCTTTGATACTTGAATTTTTCTTTTTCCAAAATTTTTTCTTTTCCTTCTCTTTAACCAAATTTTTTTTGATATATGATAAAGGGGGAGAGTAGGGAAATGTTAAAAAGTTAGAATTTTTTTAAAAAAAAGAGGAATTTTTTCTTTTACTAAGTAGCAAAAGAATTCTTTTAAGGAGCTTTTCAGTCATCTACTTAGGGAGTGTTTGGGAGAGCTTCTGCTACCTGCTTTTTAGATTCTGGCTACACAGAATCACTTTTGAGTGTTTGGGAAGGCTAGATTCTGCTTTAGCTTCTGTTACTTTTGCTCAGAAGTTAGAAGCAAGAATTTGATGCTTCTACCTGCTTCTGCTTTTTTATTTATGATATAACATTAAAAAATAATATTTATATCTTTAAATAATATAACATTTTACCTGATTGCCACTTGACCTAATTTTATCTCCTCATTCATTCACGTCACTTCCCAAATCGGCGGAGGAGATAAAATTATATTATATATATATATATATATATTATAAATATTATATTATATTCACGTCATTCATTCACGTACATTTTCAGAATTATATATATATATATTATATTTATATAAATTATATTATTTTTTATTAATTTTATATATAAATATTATTATTAGTGTATTTGATTGAGATCTTAAACTCATTTACTGAATGTCTGCAATACAATTCACAGCATGAGATAATTTGTGATGAATTCACAACTAGTGATTATCTCTACATGTGCAATTGTGAAGTATTGAAATTGTCCCTAGTCGATGAATTGATAAATACGGACATTATCAATTCTGTTGAGACTAGCATGGGTTATTCTCTAATCAGCTGATTCTCACTGGCTGGTGACATTGAGATGTCCGGGGATAAACATGAATGCTAGTTAAGGGAACTAGTTCATTGGAGTGACTGGCTGTAAAACTTCATATGGTAGTCTACATATAGATATGTCAGTGAAGTTCTTACTACAGCTTAAGTGCGATGTTCCTTTGACTTGTGGAGTTCAAGTCATCTTGGTCACGGAGACTTATACTTTGACATCTTAAGCAAGCGTCTCCAAGGAGGTGTAGACCTAGGATGATTGGGTATAAGTCGAAGTGCCCGAAGATGTTTGAACAACCTACAAAGGATTCACCACTCCTTGCGAGGAGATGTATACCCGAGGCTTATCGTCGGATTGTTACTCGAAGTCTCTGGCCAGAGCATGACATGTTCTGAGTATGAATCTCTTAAATACATGAGAGTAATTAGAATCCGTAGGACGAGAAAATGTTACTTGGGCTAGGTGTGACGTAGTCAGCCTAGTGGGGACTGACACACATAAACCATGTCCTGAACCAAGTGGGTATAAGATGGTGAAGGGAATGAGGCACGATTCATTATAGCTGCTGAAGGGTTTCAGAATTGTTTCTGAGGTCAATCGTTGATCTTTCGATTAATTGGGGATCATGATGTACTACTAGGTGCCACTCATGATCGTTCTATAATTAATTGATTAATTATAGACGACCAACATAAATCGAAAGCCTATTTAGTCACACGTACTACGAGTAATCCGAGGGATTTAAAACGAGTTGAAAATTGGATTTTCCAATCAAGAGAGAATAGGTCTGGTTGAGCCAAATAATAAGTCGAATCTGAATTTTTCAGAGACGCATCGGAAGTGTAAAATGGCTAAGTCTTTTGAAAACTTAATAGATGAATTAAATAAGTTTAATTCATTGGGGCTTGGATGGGCCGGCCAAAGAGGGCCTCCATCCTCTTTGCTTGGCCGACCACAACAAAGGGAGAGAACCAAGTTTTTGGTTCAATTTATAAAATAAACCAAGTGTGGTTTGTTTTATAAAATTATGGATGATATAAATTTTTATATAATAAACCAAGGTTTGGTTTATTTTTCATAGAAATTAAAATGAACCATGGATTGGTTTATTTTATAAAATCAATCATGGATTGATTTACCATGATAAGGAAATTTATTCCATAGGAGAGAAGATTTTTATCATGAATTAAAATATGATTTTAACCATGATAGAAAATCAAACTTGGCATGATGGAATAAGTTATTCTATATTTGAGAGGCTTGATGGTTGAGAGGCCACTATATAAAGGACCCAAGGCAAGGATTGGGTGTGAATCGTAGAGATGAAGGCATAGGCTCTCTCTCTCTCTTTCTCTCCTTCTCTTCTCCCCTTCTTGCCGTGCGCCAACCAGCCTCTTCTTTTGCTTCGCCGGAATTTTGATTCCGGCCATCCTTTTGTGGTTAGTCTCCCGAATTCTCTCTTGGTTTTTCTTGTCGCATTCTCGGAGAATCTAGTAGTTCTCGAGAACACGAAACTTGTGGCTTTGCGAAGTCATCCCGAAGACACTCGGCGTGGACGCGAATAGAGGCGAAGCTTCCAAGGGACGCTTATAGTTGGATCTCGTCCCTTCCTTCGAGTTACGCGAGGTAATACGTAAATTAGTTTATGTTTCTGCAAAATGATAAATATATGATCATGTCTACACAAGATAAAATTGCATGCTTAGATGCGTGGTTAAATAATTTGAGAAATTATTTATGCTAAACCTTCCGCTGCACGTAATTAATTTTAAAATTACGAACCCGCATCCATGTCAACATGCACCCGGTCCCAATAGTGGTATCAGAGCCAGGTTTGTGTTCGACATAATCATATAATTGTTTTTGCGGAAAGCTTTGTCATGATCTCAATTTTGGAAAATTTTTCAATTATGGAAACTTTCCAATTATGGTAAATTTTTGATTTAGGAATTTCAAAGTTTGGAAATCCTCATGAAATTTCGCAAACTTTTGAAATATCTCTGTTTCTGAAATTTTATGATAATTGTGAAAACTTTCCATTTTTGGAAACTTTCCAATTTTGGAAATTTCCAATTTTGGAAAATTTTCAATTTTGGAAAAACGTAAGTTTTCTTTGTACCAGAAATTTACAATTATTCTGAAAACCTTTTATTTTTGGAATCTTTTCATTTATGGAAAGCTCGCAATTTTGGGCATTTTCATTCAAGAAAGTCTAGACAAATTATGGGAATATTAATTGGCATTTAAATTCATAATTAAAAATTAAATTATTTACAAAATTCTTTATTTTGGATTGAGCCTCGGGGAGCCGTCCAATTTAAAGTTAGTTGTTATAATTAAATTTCCTAAATTGAATTTAAACTGTCAAATGTTTAATTTGGATTGAGCCACGGGAGCCGTCCAAATTATATTATCAATAAATTCTTATTTTGGATTGAGCCTCGGGGAGCCGTCCAAATTAAGTTATTGATATTAATTTTCCATAAATAAAATATGTGATCAAATCATGAAAATTTTTAGGTAATTCTCAAATGATAATTTCCTTATTTGATTTATGAGGTGATGCTCTTACAAATTATTGTCTCCAAAATTAATTAGGAAAATTGTTTCCTATAGAGTATATTTCCTTAAATAAGATTTTCATGAAAATAATATGTGGTTGAATTAAGGGAATCTGTCTCATAATTTAATAAGATTTGATTTAGAGAAATCAAAGTCTTAAACATATTATTTCCAAAATTGATTATGATAATGCAGGAAATTGTTTCCCAAAATAATTCCTTGAATAAAGTATAAATTAGAATTAGGAAATCCGGTTCCTAATTCAATTAATGAGACTTGATAAATTAAGTCACATACATACTTTATTAAGGAAATCGTTAGAACATGACATAATTATATGTCATGAATGTGCATAAAAGAAAATGATGAGACCCAAAACCCCTTACAAAATATTAAGGCCAACACCTTCCATTAATATGGTTAGAACTGTAGTTTTGTTTCTCGTTTAGGTTGATGGACACATCCATGCCCGGCTTGAACCTCAACATGTTCAAACCATGGAATTAGTTTATGATTAATATAGTTGGAGTCAGAGGTCAATCCTTAGTTTTGGTTGTTGGATACATCCAAGCCTGACTAAACGGTTGAATGAGCTCCAACCATATTAAAACTATTTCTTGATTAATGGGTCAGTCTTAAGCTTGGAGCATCGATTTGTTGTGCCACAGCCAAGGTCGATGTAAAGAGAGGTGCAGTTGGGTGCTATGTATATTGTTGCATACTTGTTAATGAGTTAACAACCCAATGATTTATGCAAACATTCAATTAGTTGATAGCATAATGTGATAGTTACATATGTATAATATGTAATCGGTATAATTACCTACCTTCATAGCTAAGAATAACTTGATGGACTCTAGCCATGGTTGTTCTTATCTATGGTTGGATATCAACCTATTTGGAGATGTTCTTACGATCTCCCGAATTGATAAAAAGGGTTATTCAATTCAAAAAAATAAATAGGATTTAATTAATGTATATTGATGCATTCTTTATCATTCTCATCACATAACCTCAATTTGTATTTCTAGGATAATCACCTGATCATGTGTTCTCTGAATTTACGTTCCATTTTGGACACCAATAAGCTGACTGGGCCAAACTTCATGGACTGGCTTCGAAACCTGAGGATAGTCCTCAAGGCAGGAAAGCTTGCTTATGTCCTTGAAGAATAACTTCCCAACCATCCTCCTGAAGATGCAACTCCAGACCAGTTAGTGGCCTATCAGAAACATGTGGCCGATTCTGAACTTGCGAGTTGCATCATACTGGCCGCTATGGTACCTGAGCTACAAAAGCAACATGAGCATATGGATGCTCATACCATCGTATTCCATCTTCATGAGCTGTTTGACGAGCAGGCGAGATCCGATTTGTGATGAATTCACAACTAGTGATTATCTTTACATGTGCAATTGTAAAGTATTGAAATTGTCCCTAGTCGATGAATTGATAAATACGGACACTATCAATTCTGTTGAGACTAGCATGGGTTATTCTCTAATCAGCTGATTCTCACTGGCTGGTGACATTGAGATGTCCGGAGATAAACATGAATGCTAGTTAAGGGAACTAGTTCATTGGAGTGACTGGCTGTAAAATTGCATATGGTAGTCTACATATAGATATGTCAGTGAAGTTCTTACTGCAGCTTAAGTGCGATGTTTATTTGACTTGCGGTGTTCAAGTCATCTTGGTCATGGAGACTTATACTTTGACATCTTAAGCAAGCGTCTCCAAGGAGGTGTGGACCCAGGATGATTGGGTATAAGCCGAAGTGCCCGAAGATGTTTGAACAGCCTACAAAGGATTCACCACTCCCTGCGAGGAGATGTATACCCGAGACCTATCGTCGGATTGTTACTCGAAGCCTCTGGCCAGAGCATGACATGTTCAGAGTATGAATCTCTTAAATACATGAGAGTAATTAGAATCCGTAGGACGAGAAAACGTTACTTGGGCTAGGTGTGACGTAGTCAGCCTAGTGGGGACTGACACACATAGACCATGTCCTGAACCAAGTGGGTATAAGATGGTGAAGGGAATGGGGCACGATTCATTATAGCTGCTGAAGGGTTTCAGAATTGTTTCTGAGGTCAACCGTTGATCTTTTGATTAATTGGGGATCATGATGTACTACTAGGTGCCACTCATGATCGTTCTATAATTAATTGATTAATTATAGGCGGCCAACATAAATCGAAAGCCTATTTAGTCACACGCACTATGAGTAATCCGAGGGATTTAAAACGAGTTGAAAATTGGACTTTCCAATCAAGAGAGATTAAGTTTGGTTGAGCCAGACGATAAGTCGAATCTGAATTTTTCAGAGACGCATCGGAAGCGTAAAATGGCTTAGTCTTTTGAAGACTTAATAGATGAATTAAATAAGTTTAATTCATTGGGGCGTGGCTTGGATGGGCCGACCAAAGAGGGCCTCCATCCTCTTTGCTTGGCCGACCACAACAATTGGAGAGAACCAAGTTTTTGGTTCAATTTATAAAATAAACCAAGTGTGGTTTGTTTTATAAAATTATGTATGATATAAATTTTTATATAATAAACCAAGGTTTGGTTTATTTTTCATGGAAATTAAAATGAACCATGGATTGGTTTATTTTATAAAATCAATCATGGATTGATTTACCATGATAAAGAAATTTATTCCATAGGAGAGATGATTTTTATCACGAATTAAAATATGATTTTAACCATGATATAATATCAAACTTGGCATGATGGAATAAGTTATTCCATATTTGAGAGGCTTGATGGTTGAGAGGCCAATATATAAAGGACCCAAGGCAAGGCTTGGGTGTGAATCGTAGAGATGAAGGCATTGGCTCTCTCCCTCTCTTTCTCTCCTTCTCTTCTCCCCTTCTTGCCGTGCGCCAACCAGCCTCTTCTTTTGCTTCGCCGGAATTTTGATTCCGGCCATCCTTTTGTGGTTAGTCTTCCGACTTCTCTCTTGGTTTTTCTTGTCGCGTTCTCGAAGAATCTAGTGGTTCTCGAGAACACGAAACTCGTGGCTTTGCGAAGTCATCCCGAAGATACTCGGCGTGGATGCGAATAGAAGCGGAGCTTCCAAGGGACGCTTACGGTTGGATCTTGTCCTTTCCTTCGAGTTATGCGAGATAATACGTAAATTAGTTTATGTTTTTGCAAAATTTTAAATATATGATCATGTCTACACAAGATAAAATTGCATGCTTAGATGTGTGGTTAAATAATTTGAGAAATTATTTATGCTAAACCTTCCGCTGCACGTAATTAATTTTAAAATTACGAACCCGCATCCATGTCAACATGCACCCGGTCCCAACAGTGGTATCAGAGCAAGGTTTGTGTTCGACATAATCATATAATTGTTTTTGCGAAAAGCTTTGTCATGATCTCAATTTTGGAAATTTTTCCAATTATGGAAACTTTCCAATTATGGTAAATTTTCGATTTAGGAATTTCAAAGTTTGGAAATCCTCATGAAATTTCGCAAACTTTTGAAATATCTCTGTTTCTGAAATTTTATGATAATTGTGAAAACTTTCCATTTTTGGAAACATTCCAATTTTAGAAATTTCCTATTTTGGAAAATTTTCAATTTTGGAAAAACGTAAGTTTTCTTTGTACCAGAAACTTACAATTATTCTGAAAACCTTTTATTTTGGAAACTTTCCATTCATGGAAAGCTCGCAATTTTGGGCACTTTTTTTCAAGAAAGTCTAGACAAATTATAGGAATATTAATTGGCATTTAAATTCATAATTGAAAATTTAATTATTTACAAAATTCTTTATTTTGGATGGAGCCTCGGGGAGCCGTCCAATTTAAAGTTAGTTGTTATAATTAAATTTCCTAAATTGAATTAAAACTGTCAAATGTTTAATTTGGATTGAGTCTCGGGGAGCCGTCCAAATTAAGTTATTGATATTAATTTTCCATAAATAAAATATGTGATCAAATCTTGGAAATTTTTGAGGTGATTCTCAAACGATAATTTCCTTATTTGATTTATGAGGTGATGCTCTTACATAATATTGTCTCCAAAATTAATTAGGAAAATTGTTTCCTATAGAGTATATTTCCTTAAATAAGATTTTCATGAAAATAATATGTGGTTGAATTAAGGGAATCTGTCTCTTAATTTAATAAGATTTGATTTAGAGAAATCAAAGTCTTAAACATATTATTTCCGAAATTGATTATGATAATTCAGGAAATTGTTTCCCAAAACAATTCCTTGAATAAAGTATGAAATTAGAATTAGGAAATCCGGTTCCTAATTCAATTAATGAGACTTGATAAATTAAGTCACATACATACTTTATTAAGGAAATCGTTAGAACATGACATAATTATATGTCATGAATGTGCATAAAAGAAAAGGATGAGACCCAAAACCCCTTACAAAATATTAAGGCCAACACCTTCCATTAATATGGTTAGAACCGGAGTTTTGTTTCTCGTTTGGGTTGATGGACACATCCATGCCCGGCTTGAACCTCAACATGTTCAAACCATGGAATTAGTTTATGATTAATATAGTTGGAGTCAGAGGTCAATCCTTAGTTTTGGTTGTTGGACACATCCAAGCCTGACTAAACGGTTGAATGAGCTCCAACCATATTAAAACTATTTCTTGATTAATGGGTCAGCCTTAAGCTTGGAGCATCGATTTGTTGTGCCACAGCCAAGGTCGATGTAAAGAGAGGTGCAGTTGGGTGCTATGTATATTGTTGCATACTTGTTAATGAGTTAACAACCCAATGATTTATGCAAACATTCAATTAGTTGATAGCATAATGTGATAGTTACATATGTATAATATGTAATCGGTATAATTACCTACCTTCATAGCTAAGAATAACTTGATGGACTCTAGCCATGGTTGTTCTTATCTATGGTTGGATATCAACCTATTTGGAGATGTTCCTACGATCTCCCGAATTGATAAAAAGGGTTATTCAATTCGAAAAATAAATAGGATTTAATTAATGTATATTGATGCATTCTTTATCATTCTCATCACATAACCTCAATTTGTATTTCTAGGATAATCACCTGATCATGTCTTCTCTGAATTTGCGTTCCATTTTGGACACCAATAAGCTGACTGGGCCAAACTTCATGGACTGGCTTCGAAACCTGAGGATAGTCCTCAAGGCAGAAAAGCTTGCTTATGTCCTTGAAGAACAACTTCCCAACCATCCTCCTGAAGATGCAACTCCAGACCAGTTAGTGGCCTATCAGAAACATGTGACCGATTCTGAACTTGCGAGTTGCATCATGCTGGCCGCTATGGTACCTGAGCTACAAAAGCAGCATGAGCATATGGATGCTCATACCATCGTCTTCCATCTTTATGAGTTGTTTGACGAGCAGGCGAGATCCGAAAGGTTTGAGGTCTCCAGACTCCTCTTCACCTCTAAGATGCAGGAAGGCACTTCTGTTTCACAGTTTGTGTTGAAGATGTTGGGTACATTGAGCGACTAGGCACTCTCAGATTTGCAATGGATCACGAACTAAGTATTGACTTAATTCTACATTGTTTGCCCAAGAGTTACTCACAGTTTGTGATGAACTATCGGATGAACAAACTGGAGACTACCATTCCTAAGTTGCTTAACCTGCTAAAGACTGTAGAGCCTTCTGTAAAGCAAGATCAGAAGACGGTACTGTTAGTTGGTTCCTCAAAGAAAGGCTCTAAGAGGAAGCCCAAAGAACAAAATAAGGGAAGGAAGAAAAAGGCCAAAAAGATTGAAAAGGCACCAAAAGGCACTTGCCATCACTGGGCAAGGAGGGCCACTGGCGAAGAAACTGCAAGGTTTATCTTGAGTCCTTGAAGAAGAAGGCATTCGATGCCCCATCCTCTTCAGGTATCTTCGTTATTGAATGTCACTCTATTTCCTCGGACACCTGGGTACTTGATACTGGGTGTAGCTCACATATATGTAATGACATACAGGGGCTAAGGAATAGAAGAAGACTCGTCAAGGGAGAAGCGAATTTGCGAGTTGGAAATGGAGCAAAGATTGCTGCTGTTGCCATCGGAACATATTTGCTAAAGCTCCCTACTGGACTTGTCTTAGAATTGGATAATTGTTATTTTGTTCCTTCGTTAATAAAGAACATTGTATCTATTTCATGCTTGAATGAAAAGGGTTATCATTTAACTTTTAGTAACAATTGCTGTTACATAACTTTAAATGGTGTTCTTTATGGGACCGGAACTTTATGCAATGGTATCTACACGTTAGATTTATCCGGTGACGTTTTCAATATCGAAGTTAGCAACAAACGTGCTCGAATAGATAATCAAATAGACTCCTATACGTGGCATTGTCGTCTTGGCCATGTAAGTAAGAAACGCATGACCAAATTACACCGATGTGGAATTCTGGAATCATTTGAACCCGGTTCATTTGATACATGCGAATCATGCTTAAAAGGCAAGATGACCAAATTACCCTTTTCCGAAAAAGGTAAACCAGTGGGAGAATTGCTTGGTCTAATACATACTGATGTATGTGGACCAATGTCAACTCTTGCACAAGGAGGCTATAGCTACTTCATTACCTTTATCGATGATCACTCACGATTCGGGTATGTGTTCTTAATGAAACACAAATCTGAAGCTTTTGAGAAATTCAAAGAGTTCAGAAGTGAAGTAGAGAAACAGCTTGGCAAAAGTATTAAGATACTTCGATCCGATCGGGGTGGTGAATACTTAAGTCAAGAGTTTTAAGATTATCTTAAGGACAATGGGATATTGTCTCAATGGACTCCGCCATATACACCACAGCATAATGGTGTATCTGAGAGGCGTAACCGAACCTTGATGGACATGGTTAGATCTATGATGAATCATGCAACTCTTCCAAAATCCTTTTGGGGCTATGCGCTTAAGACAACTGTTTACTTACTAAACAGAGTCCCGACCAAGGTAGTCTCTACTATTCCATATGAGACGTGGAATAGTAAGAAACCTCATTTATATCACCTAAAGATATGGGGTTGTTCTGTTTATGTAAAGTGGACTGTATCAGACAAATTGGATGCTAAGTCTGATAAATGTCTATTTATTGAATACCCTAAGGAAACGAAAGGTTACTAATTCTATTATCCCTTGGAACAAAAGTTGTTTGTTTCAAGGCATGCTGTATTTCTAGAAAAAGAATTTCTTTTACAAGAAAACAGTGGGAGTAGTATTGAACTTGAAGAAGTTCAAGAAACTCCAATAGACATTACAGAGACACCTAGTCTAGACCCATAACCAATAACTCATAATGATGAGCTATCAGTTGAACTTAAAACAATACCACTTCTTCGTAGGTCTGATGGGACACGCAATATTCCAGGGAGATACGGATTTCTCATAAGTGAATTGAACTACGTGTTACTCATTAATGATGACGAACCTATCAGTTATGAAGATATTCTGAAAAATTCAGAAAGGGATAAATGGCTTGAAGCCATGAAGTCGGAATTGGATTCCATGTACAAAAATCAAGTATGGGACTTGGTTAACCCACCTGAAGGGATTAAGCCCATAGGGTGCAAGTGGATTTTCAAGAAGAAAACCGACATGGAAGGTAATGTTGTTACCTTTAAGGCTAGATTAGTGGAAAAAGGATATCGTCAGAAACAAGGAATTGATTATGATGAAACCTATTCGCCAGTAGCTATGCTTAAATCCATTCTGATGCTCCTGGCCATAGCAACTCATTATGATTATGAGATATGGCAAATGGATGTGAAAACAGCTTTCCTTAATGGAAACCTGCTTGAGGATGTATACATGATACAACCTGAAGGTTTCACATCGGTTAATAAAACCAAAGTATACAAGCTTCGACGATCCATATATGGACTAAAGCAAGCATCCAGGAGCTGGAACATCCGTTTTGATGAGACAATCAAAGAGTTTGATTTCTCACAAAATCCTGACGAACCTTGTGTGTATAAGAAGGTTAGTGAGAGTGCAGTCGTATTCCTAGTGTTGTATGTCGATGACATATTACTTATAGGAAACGATATATCAGTCTTACAGTCAGTTAAAATTTGGTTGTCCAAAACTTTCTCCATGAAATACCTAGGAGAAGCAACCTATATCTTTGGGATTAGAATCTATAGAGATAGATCAAAACGGGTGCTTGGTCTTTCGCAGTTTACATATATAGACCGAGTGCTAGAAAGGTTTAGCATGTCAGAATCCAAGAAAGGTTACCTTCCCATCAGGCATGGGATCAACCTTTCGAAGTCTATGTGTCCGCACACAGAAGACGAGAGGATTTGCATGAATAAGATTCCTTATGCATCCGCGATAGGATCTATCATGTATGCTATGTTATGTACTAGGCCCGATGTATCGTATGCTCTGAGCGTCACAAGCAGATACCAGTCTGATCTAGGAATGGATCATTGGGCGGCTGTTAAGACAATCCTCAAGTACTTAAGAAACACTAAGGATGTGTTCCTAATATATGGAGAAGGTGATATGGTAATACGTGGGTATACAGATGTCAGTTTCCAGACAGATAAGGATGATCCAAATCTCAGTCCGGATACGTATTTATTTTGAATGAGGCGCAATAAGTTGGAAGAGTTCCAAGCAAGACACCGTAGCGGATTCTACCACGGAAGCGGAATATATTGCAGCTTCGGAAGCAGCAAAGGAAGCAGTCTGGATCAAAAGTTTGTCTCAGAACTTGGTGTGGTTCCAACCATTGATGAAGCAATACCGGTTTACTGCAACAACAATAGAGCTATTGCACAAGCAAAGGAACCAAGGTCTCATCAGCGATCCAAACATGTGCTTCGGCACTATCATCTGATCAGAGAGATTATAATTAGGAATGACATACAAATTGAGAAAATTCCCACTGAAAGGAATTTAGCGGATCCTTTAACTAAGGCCTTGCCTCAAAGTAAGTTTGAGGGTCATGTTAGAGCCTGTGGTATTGGGTACCGTAGCGATTGACATTAGGCCAAGTGGGAGTTTCTTAGTGATATGAGAGAAGTGTCCTATGGCAATCGCCTTATGATTGTAATCATTTATTTTAAATGAATATTCACTATTTGAGTATACATGTTTGTGTATTTGATTGAGATCTTAAACTCATTTACTGAATATCCGCAATAAAATTCACAGCATGAGAGAATTTGTGATGAATTCACAACTAGTGATTATCTCTACATGTGCAATTGTGAAGTATTGAAATTGTCCCTAGTCGATGAATTGATAAATACGGACACTATCAATTCTGTTGAGACTAGCATGGGTTATTCTCTAATCAGCTGATTCTCACTGGCTGGTGACATTGAGATGTCCGGAGATAAACATGAATGCTAGTTAAGGGAACTAGTTCATTGGAGTGACTGGCTGTAAAACTTCATATGGTAGTCTACATATAGATATGTCAGTGAAGTTCTTACTGCAGCTTAAGTGCGATGTTCCTTTGACTTGCGGTGTTCAAGTCATCTTGGTCATGGAGACTTATACTTTGACATCTTAAGCAAGCATCTCCAAGGAGGTGTGGACCCAGGATGATTGGGTATAAGCCGAAGTGCCCGAAGATGTTTGAACAGCCTACAAAGGATTCACCACTCCTTGCGAGGAGATGTATACCCGAGGCCTATCGTCGGATTGTTACTCGAAGCCTCTGGCCAGAGCATGACATGTTCGGAGTATGAATCTCTTAAATACATGAGAGTAATTAGAATCCGTAGGACGAGAAAACGTTACTTGGGCTAGGTGTGACGTAGTCAGCCTAGTGGGGACTGACACACATAGACCATGCCCTGAACCAAGTGGGTATAAGATGGTGAAGGGAATGGGACACGATTCATTATAGCTACTGAAGGGTTTCAGAATTGTTTCTGAGGTCAATCGTTGATCTTTCGATTAATTGGGGATCATGATGTACTACTAGGTGCCACTCATGATCGTTCTATAATTAATTGATTAATTATAGACGTTCACTGACATATCTATTGTTGATGCAGTCTGGTCCTGATTGTTGTTTTGGTGTTGACATCGATTTTAGAGTATGTTGATTATGATTATGATGATTATGATTAAGTCCTGGTCGGGGATCAGGCATGGTATGGAAAATCCTAGTCTGGATGGCAAGGTGCTGGAAAATCCTAACCTGGAGGGTTAGGTGTTGAAAATCCTAGCTTGGAGGGCTAGGTGTTGGAAAAGTCCTAATTCGGAAGGGTTGGGTGAAAAGTCCTAGCTTGGAGGGCTAGGTGGAAAGTCCTAACTTGGAGGGTTAGGTGCAAATTCCCATCTTGGAGAATTAGGTGAAAAAGTCCTGGCTTGGAGGGTCAGGTGCCTAGCTTGGAGGGCTAGGTTGGATGATGTTCTAATTCGGAAGGGTTGGGTGAAAAGTCCTAGCTTGGAGGGCTAGGTGAAAAGTCCTAGCTTGGAGGGCTAGGTGAAAAGTCCTGACCTGGAGGGTTAGGTGCAAATTCCCAACTTGGAGAGTTAGATGGAAAAATCCTTAGCTTGGAGGGTTAAGGTGGATGAAACCCTAGATTGGAGGGCTGGGTTTGATTCCCTGGATCGGTCTGGTGACTGATCAGGGACATTGGCACGCTGCTCCTTCGTGGATCGGTCTGGTGACCGATCCAGCGATGACTGATCGGACTGGTGACCGATCAGGGAGCGCACAGTGAGGTTGGGAACCTACTGTGTGGCTCCTGATCAGTCCGGTGACCGATCAGGGAACAGGCTGCTTCCTCACTGCCTTGCTCCTGATCGGTTTGGTGACCGATCAGGGAGCGGGAAGTGAGTGAGTTCCCTTGCTGATCAAGTCCTGATGGGTCCGGTGACCGATCAGGGACTTAGGATCTGATTAAAAAATCACTGTTCTCTGTCCTGATCGGTCTGAGTGACCGATCAGGCTTCACTCTGATCGGTCTGGTGACCGATCAGGCTTCACTCTGACCGGTCCGGTGACCGATCAGGCGTGTATAGCCGCAAGAGCTGGGAATCCCAGCGAAGCAGTGGATCGGTCTGGTGACCGATCACTTTAATTCAAATTGCACTGTCAGACGCGGTCAGAGCGTCTGATCGTATCCGATTCGCTGCTGTTTGCTTCTGATATTTGATTTTCTGTGTGATTTGCTGCTCTAACAGTCTGATTAAGCTGCAGGTGACAGGGGAGGATTCAAACACTCAAGGAGAGGTCAATGAAGGCTTTCCTTGGAGCAGGTTTGTCCAATTCTCCATTTCAGGTTGCAACGGCCGAGCTGCAGACTGGAGCCGAGACTGGGGCTTGGCTGAGGGGATCTCAGGAAGACCAGAGAGGGCTCAGTGGTAGCTGGCGTTGGCAGTGTGGTAGCTGGAGGCTACGGAGGATGTTGTCACCTAACGCTGTGTGGAGAATCAAAAGGGCGGAAGTTGGCTTCGTGGAAGCAGAGTTCGAAAACTTGTGTTCTTGCCGCGCCTTGTGTTCTCCACAACTTGCTTGTTGTGTTCTTGAAGTTTTCATCAATTTGAGCAAGCGATCGAGAAGCAATCATCCATTACTTGAGCGCTTGAAGGAGAGAACAAGGAGCTTGGAGTCCGACAGTGGGACGACACGAAGAGGGGTTCTTGTGTGAGATCGCCACTGGGTGGAGCTCAGGGAAGCTTGCTGTGTTCTTGTCCTTGCTAAGTGTTTAAGTAAGATCCTTCTTGTTGTTTCTTTGTGCTAAAACTTTACCTGTGATTGAAACGCTGTGGAGAGGTTTCTCCACCGAGAAGGAGGTTGCGTTATATCCGGTGAAAGCCGGGGCTTGATCTGCCGACGATCAAGGGATCGCCCACCTTAAGGGCACGCCAAGGAGTAGGGGCAAGTTATCCCCGAACCTTGTAAACCCTCTTGTTAGCGATCTTGATAGTTGTTCTGTTTGCTTTCATTTCTGTTTTTGTTTACTGCACTGCTTCATTTTATTTTGCATCTTCCGCTGTGCTACTGATAAGTTGAGTGCAGAAAACTTGTTAAGTGCCAAGAAAAAGTGATTGGCTATATTCACCCCCCCTCTCTAGCCATCCCGTTTCCAACAAGTGGTATCAGAGCTTGGGGCTCTGTTTATGGCTTCACATCCAAGAGTTATCAACAAGATGGCTTTGAGAGAAGACTTCTCCACCACCCGACCTCCATTCTTTGATGGCGCTGACTTTCAGTATTGGAGATCAAAGATGGAATACTATTTGAAGATGGACATCCATACTTGGTTCGCGGTGAAGGAGAGATTCACCCCTCCTAAGGATGATGAAGGCAAAGAACTCGAATCATGGAGGTGGACTGCTGAACAAACTCGGAAGAGTGAAGCCGACGCGAAGGCGGTTGTCACTCTACAATGTGGCATGAACAAAGATCAACTCATCAAAGTTGGTCCTTTCACAAGTGCAAAGGACTTGTGGAACAAACTCATTGAGCTTCATGAGGGCACCCGGGATTCAAGAATTGCCAAGAGGGATTTGTTCCTCAATCAACTCCAAAATCTCTCCATGAAGGAGAATGAGTCGGTAAGTGAGCTTCATAGCCGGTTCAAGGAAGTCCTCAATGGGCTTCATTCAATTGATGAAAAGGTCGAGAATCGCGACCTTGTGAGGTATGTCTTGAAAGCATTTCCAAGGAATGCTTTGTGGTCATCCATGGTGGATGCCTACAAAGTATCCAAGGATTTATCTATTGTAAAGTTAGATGATTTGTTTTGTGAGATGGAATTGCATGAAATGGCTAACAAAGGCCCCAAGGAGAAGGGGATTGCCTTAGTTGCAGGGACCGAACCAACAAGAAGAAGAAGGAGAAGAAGAAGGAGAAGGAAGTCTCTTCATCTTCATCCTCTTCCGAATCCGGGTCCGATTCCGAAGAAGATGGCAGTGGCTCCTCTTCATTCGAAATGGCGAACTTTGTGCGAAGGATGATGAGGAGGGATCGACGCTTCAAGAGTAGAGGTAACCTAGTGAATCCAAACTTGATAAGACTAATGCCTCTTGCTTTGAGTGTGGTAGGAAAAGGGCATTTCAAGAATGAATGTCCAAAGCTCAAAGAAGGAGGAGAAATCCAAAAAGAAAGAAGAAAATCCAAGAAGAAGAAGAAGGCATTGAAGGCCACTTGGGATGAGTCATCCTCAAGCTCATCCGATGAAGAGAAGAAGGAGAAGAGCACAAGCATGTGCACTCATGGCTCTTGGAGAGGAGAGCAGTGATGAATCTTCAAGCTCCTCAAACGTGGCTTCATCATCTTCTGATGATGAAGAGGTAACTTCTCCCGAGCTTGAAAAGTGTTATAGAGCAATTGCATGTTTAACTAGTATGCTTAAGAAATCAAGAATAAGGTTAAAGCATTGCAATTAGAAATGATCAATTGAAGGCATCTAGAGATGATAACATTGATGATTTGAATGTTGAATTGCTAGAAGATGAAATTAAATCCATTGGAAACATGAGATTGTAAATTTGAAATCCTCTAAGGTTGAGGAAGTAAATGATTTGCATGATAACTTGTTAGTAGAAGAAAACAATCATTGAAGAGTGAAGTTGAGAAGCTCAAGAGTATTCTTGGGAAGTTCTCAACTAGCTCTAAGACCCTAGATATGATCCTAAATGCCCAAAGGGCAGTTTACAATAGGGCCGGTATTGGTTACCGTCCTAAGGAACCGTCATTTGTATCTCTCATGTCTAGGACTGACATGAGACAATCTAGACACCCAAGACTCAAAAGAAAGTTGTCAAGGCATGGGTGCCTAAGTCATGTTTAGTTGATGCTTTAGGTCCCAAGGTTTGGGTACCTAAAACTTCTATTTTCGAATTGTGTATGTTATGATTGAGGGGGAGCATCTATCAACTTGGTTCGTTGATAGTGGATGCTCCAAACACATGACCGGGGATAGATCATTGTTTACCACACTTCACAAGAAAAGTAGAGGTAATGTATCTTTTGGTAACAATGGTAGTCTTAAGGTCATAGGAATAGGATACATTCAAATATCCGAATGTCTTAGAATTTCAAATGTCCTTCTAGTCAAGGGGATGAAATTTAATCTCCTAAGTGTGAGCCAATTGTGTGACACGGGTTACACAATTGACTTCCAACCAAGTCAATGTCTAGTTAGACAACATGACACTTGGACACGGTACTAGTAGGAGCAAGAGTAGACAATATTTATCAAGTTTCATTTAAAAGTGCTACTAATGTTTCTGCTAAGTGTTTCATGTCAAAAGAAGAAGAGTCCACCCTTTGGCACCGGAGGCTAGCACATGTTAACATGAAGAACATCCGGAAGTTGGCCAACAAGGGACTAGTCCGTGGCTTACCAAGCATCAAGTATGAGAAAGACAAACTTTGTGATGCATGTCAAATGGGTAAGCAAACAAAATCTGCACATAAAGGTAAAAGCGCTGTAAGTACTTCCAATGCATTAGATTTACTTCATATGGATCTATTTGATTGTAGTACCATCATATCATTGAATGGAAGTAGATATTGCTTTGTGATCATTGATGATTTCACTAGATATACATGGACTTACTTTTTAAAATATAAGGACCAAACCTTAGATATTTTCATTTCTTTTTGTAGAAGAGTTGAAAATGAAAAATCATCAACCATTAAGACAATTAGAAGTGATCATGGAGGTGAATTTCAAAACCAAAGGTTTTTAGAATTTTGTCAAGATAGAGGTTATAAGCATGAGTTCTCTACTCCTAGAACACCACAACAAAATGGTGTTGTAGAGAGGAAGAACCGTGTACTTCAAGAGGCTGCACGAAGCATGCTTAATGAGTACTCACTCCCGAGTTACTTGTGGGCTGAAGCTGTAAATACAGCTTGCTACGTGCAAAATCGGGTCCTCTNGTTGGTCCTTTCACAAGTGCAAAGGACTTGTGGAACAAACTCATTGAGCTTCATGAGGGCACCCGGGATTCAAGAATTGCCAAGAGGGATTTGTTCCTCAATCAACTCCAAAATCTCTCCATGAAGGAGAATGAGTCGGTAAGTGAGCTTCATAGCCGGTTCAAGGAAGTCCTCAATGGGCTTCATTCAATTGATGAAAAGGTCGAGAATCGCGACCTTGTGAGGTATGTCTTGAAAGCATTTCCAAGGAATGCTTTGTGGTCATCCATGGTGGATGCCTACAAAGTATCCAAGGATTTATCTATTGTAAAGTTAGATGATTTGTTTTGTGAGATGGAATTGCATGAAATGGCTAACAAAGGCCCCAAGGAGAAGGGGATTGCCTTAGTTGCAGGGGACCGAACCAACAAGAAGAAGAAGGAGAAGAAGAAGGAGAAGGAAGTCTCTTCATCTTCATCCTCTTCCGAATCCGGGTCCGATTCCGAAGAAGATGGCAGTGGCTCCTCTTCATTCGAAATGGCGAACTTTGTGCGAAGGATGATGAGGAGGGATCGACGCTTCAAGAGTAGAGGTAACTCTAGTGAATCCAAACTTGATAAGACTAATGCCTCTTGCTTTGAGTGTGGTAGGAAAGGGCATTTCAAGAATGAATGTCCAAAGCTCAAGAAGAAGGAGGAGAAATCCAAAAAGAAAGAAGAAAAATCCAAGAAGAAGAAGAAGGCATTGAAGGCCACTTGGGATGAGTCATCCTCAAGCTCATCCGATGAAGAGAAGAAGGAGAAGAGCACAAGGCATGTGACACTCATGGCTCTTGGAGAGGAGAGCAGTGATGAATCTTCAAGCTCCTCAAACGTGGCTTCATCATCTTCTGATGATGAAGAGGTAACTTCTCCCGAGCTTGAAAAGTGTTATAGAGCAATTGCATGTTTAACTAGTATGCTTAAGAAATCAAAGAATAAGGTTAAAGCATTGCAATTAGAAATTGATCAATTGAAGGCATCTAGAGATGATAACATTGATGATTTGAATGTTGAATTGCTAGAAGATGAAATTAAATCCTTGAAACATGAGATTGTAAATTTGAAATCCTCTAAGGTTGAGGAAGTAAATGATTTGCATGATAACTTGTTAGTAGAAGAGAACAAATCATTGAAGAGTGAAGTTGAGAAGCTCAAGAGTATTCTTGGGAAGTTCTCAACTAGCTCTAAGACCCTAGATATGATCCTAAATGCCCAAAGGGCAGTTTACAATAGGGCCGGTATTGGTTACCGTCCTAAGGAACCGTCATTTGTATCTCTCATGTCTAGGACTGACATGAGACAATCTAGAACACCCAAGACTCAAAAGAAAGTTGTCAAGGCATGGGTGCCTAAGTCATGTTTAGTTGATGCTTTAGGTCCCAAGGTTTGGGTACCTAAAACTTCTATTTTTCGAATTGTGTATGTTATGATTGAGGGGGAGCATCTATCAACTTGGTTCGTTGATAGTGGATGCTCCAAACACATGACCGGGGATAGATCATTGTTTACCACACTTCACAAGAAAAGTAGAGGTAATGTATCATTTGGTAACAATGGTAGTCTTAAGGTCATAGGAATAGGAGACATTCAAATATCTGAATGTCTTAGAATTTCAAATGTCCTTCTAGTCAAGGGGATGAAATTTAATCTCCTAAGTGTGAGCCAATTGTGTGACACGAGTTACACAATTGACTTCCAACCAAGTCAATGTCTAGTTAGATAACATGACACCTTGGACACGGTACTAGTAGGAACAAGAGTAGACAACATTTATCAAGTTTCATTTAAAAGTGCTACTAATGTTTCTGCTAAGTGTTTCATGTCAAAAGAAGAAGAGTCCACCCTTTGGCACCGGAGGCTAGCACATGTTAACATGAAGAACATCCGGAAGTTGGCCAACAAGGGACTAGTCCGTGGCTTACCAAGCATCAAGTATGAAAAAGACAAACTTTGTGATGCATGTCAAATGGGTAAGCAAACAAAATCTGCACATAAAGGTAAAAGCGCTGTAAGTACTTCCAATGCATTAGATTTACTTCATATGGATCTATTTGATTGTAGTACCATCATATCATTGAATGGATGTAGATATTGCTTTGTGATCATTGATGATTTCACTAGATATACATGGACTTACTTTTTAAAATATAAGGACCAAACCTTAGATATTTTCATTTCTTTTTTAGAAGAGTTGAAAATGAAAAATCATCAACCATTAAGACAATTAGAAGTGATCATGGAGGTGAATTTCAAAACCAAAGGTTTTTAGAATTTTGTCAGGATAGAGGTTATAAGCATGAGTTCTCTACTCCTAGAACACCACAATAAAATGGTGTTGTAGAGAGGAAGAACCGTGTGCTTCAAGAGGCTGCACGAAGCATGCTTAATGAGTACTCACTCCCGAGTTACTTGTGGGTCGAAGCTGTAAATACAGCTTGCTACATGCAAAATCGGGTCCTCGTTCATAGGTTTCTAGGAAAGACTCCCCATGAACTTTGGTTTGGGAAACCACCTACGGTTAAACACCTTAGGGTGTTTGGTTGTAAGGTGTTCATCCTAAACACCAAGGACCATCTTGGGAAGTTCACGGCAAAGGCTGATGAAGGGATACTAGTCGGGTACTCCCTCGTTAGTAAAGCCTACCGAGTCTACAACAAGAAATCTAGATTAGTTGAAGAGTCTTCTGATGTGGTTTTTGAAGAAATTCCAAACTCAAGTGACCAATCAGAAAATGTAGACGGAGTTCAACTCGAACTTAGGAGACTAAGTTTGAAAGAAACTCTAAGTGTTGTTGATGGTGATGAGTCTGATGATGGTGAACCTAGACAACCCATTGATCAGCCGGATCCTGAGGCTGAACTTGTGTCTAGTGAACCCATTCAAGAAACACCACCAACTCCTAGGCAAACTAGATTAGCCTCTAGTCATCCCCAAGACCAAATTGTTGGAGACATCCATCATGGGGTTAGGACTAGATCATTCTTCCGGAATGAGGCTAATGAAGTTGCTCTAATTTTCGAAATTGAACCTAGAAAAATTGATGAAGCATTAAATGATCCCGATTGGATCATTGCAATGCAAGATGAGCTAGGTCAATTTGAGAGGAGTCAAGTTTGGGACTTAGTCCCTAGACCCAAGAAGACCACCATTATTGGAACCAAATGGGTCTTCAAAAACAAATTAAACCATAAGGGAGAAATCATTAGAAACAAGGCACGCTTGGTAGCCAAGGGCTACAGTCAAGTTGAAGGCTTTGATTATGATGAGACTTATGCTCCCGTGGCACGATTAGAGTCCATCCGATTGATGCTTGCATTTGCAGCACATCGTGGCTTCAAGCTATACCAAATGGATGTCAAATCGGCCTTTCTAAATGGTTTGATTAGAGAAGAAGTCTATGTTGAACAACCTCCAGGGTTTGAGAGTACCGAATTCCCAAACCACGTGTTCAAGCTCAAAAAGGCACTTTATGACCTTAAACAAGCACCCCGGGCTTGGTATGAGCGGTTGTCGACATTCTTAATTGAGAAGGGCTTCGTTAGAGGCCAAATAGACCCTACACTGTTTCTACGAAGAGATGGTGACAATATTTTTGTAGCCTAAGTATATGTCGATGACATAATTTATGGCTCAAACAATAAGGGCTATTTAAATGAGTTTATTGGACACATGGAGAGTGTGTTTGAAATGAATCTAGTGGGAGAGTTAACTTTCTTCCTTGGACTTGAAATCAAGCAAACTCGCGATGGTATCCATGTGCACCAATCAAAGTATACACAAGAAATGCTTCGAAAATTCAATATGAGTGATTCAAAAGAGGTAACCACTCCCATGGCCACAAACACAAGATTAGATAATGATGAGAGTGGTAAACCCATTGATCTAACTCAATATTGAAGCATGATTGGTAGTTTGCTATACCTCACAGCTAGTCGACATGATATTCTTTTCGCTGTGGGTATGTGCGCTAGGTATCAAGTTTGTGCCAAGGAATCTCACTTAATCGCTGTTAAGCGAATTTTGAGATATCTCAAGGGCACAATTGGAGTCGGTCTATGGTACCCCCGTACCGAATCATTTGATTTAATTGGCTACACGGATTCCGACGACGCTGGATGTATGTTGGACCGGAAAAGCACAAGTGGGGGTTGCCAATTCTTAGGTTCGTCCTTAGTAAGTTGGTCAAGTCGGAAGCAACATTGTGTTGCTCTCTCCACGACCGAGGCAGAATATATCGCCATAGGAGAGAGTGTATTACAATTGTTGTGGATGATACATACTTTAGAGGACTATGGTTTGAGTTACAAGGGTGTGTAAGTGTTATGTGATAACATAAGCACAATTAACTTAACTAAGAATCCAGTCCATCATTCTAGGACCAAACATATTAAGGTGCGTCACCACTTCATTAGAGATCATGTAGCTAGGGGAGATATTGTACTCTCTCATGTAGAGTCCAAGTCAAACCTAGCCGACATTTTCACTAAACCACTTCCCGAAAATGAGTTTAGTTTCCTAAGACGGGAGTTGGGAATGTGTCGTGCTTCATAGGGTTGAATTGCATTCAAAACCCTTCATGATTATTTCGAAATTAAGGGGAAACAATTTGGGTAACTTTGGGACCATCTCACACAAACTATAAGGGTTACCAAAACGTTTTTGTTTGCTAGATATGGGGTGAGATGTTAGGTTCAACTAAATTTCTCAAAATGTCAATGCATCCCTTGAGAAATTAAGTTGACGAGATAATAATCACTGTGGTGACCAAGTATGGGGAAAACCATTGCATAACATATGTGTATATGGCTCCATGATCATACTTGGACATTCTAATCAAGGAAACTTGATTGGAACATTGGATTCGTTACAAACTTAGTTGAAATTGCTTGAGTGTTTGTTGATTGAGTTTGACTCCATTTGGATGGGTCAAAGTGATTGTTGAACCTATAAGGACCTTTAATTCTAGTTTAGGGATCAATTTTAGTCATGAGATCGTGACCAAGTTCAATAAACCTCACCAGATTTCCTTAGAAAACTTCAGAAATTCTGAAACTGAACATTTCAGTTCGTATCAGGGAATATCAGGAACCCTGATCGGTCACCTGACCGATCAGGGCTTGGGCTGATCGGTCCCCGGACCGATCTGGCTCCTTCCTGTGGTGATCGGTCCACAGACCGATCAGCGAGGCAAGCAGTGACCTTCCGGAATTTTGACCAAGTGTTCTGAGCTAGCCTGGATCGGTCCCCGGACCAATCTGGCACCCTATGGTGATCGGTCCACAGACCCATCAGGGAGCTCAGAGGTTTCTCTCCGACCCTACTGTTCGTGTCCTGATCGGTCAGCCGACCGATCAGGAGCTCTCCTGATCGGTCTCCCGACCGATCAGGCCCAGGTCAATCCGATCAGGCTATGGCCTGATCGGTCTGGGCACGATCAGATCGAACGATGATCCGTTCAGACGCATTAAATTCTGGTTGGTGGACCGATCCACCAACTGATTAACTTCGCGAAAACTTACCACTGCCGAACCCTAGCGCCGAAAAACCTCCCTCTTGCGTACGAGAGCTTTTCCCAGTGCCCTCATCTCCCTTTCGTGAGTGTCCAGAGCTATGAGAGTTTTCTTCAAGCTCTGTCTTCTTCCTGCGACTGTTCTCACTGAAGGGGCTTACGATCTCTCTCTTGCGCCGGGTTTTTCTCCTGCTTGCTCTTCAGACCTTCAAGAACTTCCCTAATGGCACCTAAGTAAGTTTTTGGCTTCGTTTTTCTTTTCAAACAGTTCATAAACTATGTTTTGAAGCTAACCAAGTGTGGTTTGTTGTTCTTGGTGTGGTGCCGTGATTTCTTGATTTGGTCGTGACCCATCTGTGTCCTATCTTGCTCGTGATCAATTCTATCTTCTGATTAAATTGTGTTCTTTTGATCATTGTCATTCTCTGATTGGGTCTTACCTTTGATGATCAATTCTTGAATTTTTGATTCAACCTATGTCCATCCTGATCAATCGATTCAAACCGTGTGTGATTACTTCCCTTGTTAAATCATGATTGTATGATCAATTCAAATCTATAGGAAATCTTTCAAAGGGAAAGATGCTGTTGAGGGCAGCTCGAGTGGGAAAGCCCCCTCTTCCTCTACACCCTCCAAGAGGCCACAGCCCTCTTCGAGCTCTAGATTTTCAAACGCCGCCTGTGAGCAATCCTTCCAATCAAGGACTTTCAAAATGCTACCCTGCCGATCAATCGATGTCCCCTTCCTGACTGAGTATTGTCCATCAGTCATGGAGATAGTCCTGCATTACAATCTTGGTTTCCTTCTCTCCTTAGAGCGCACCATCAACTATGACCTAGTCTCGGAGTTTTACAATAACCTTCAGCAGGGTCCTCAAGGCGGTTTCGAGTTTACTACTCGAGTCGCCAAACGGACTCTCGATTTTTCCTATGACATACTTGCCGATTTTCTGGGTGGTCGACGATCACCAAATATGTATTCGATCTATCCCGAGCTTCCTAATCCTCTATTAGCACCATTTGCAGATGTTACCCCTGATTCTATCCATCAGTATTTCTTCGGTCATCCCCGCCCAGACGGTCTTGATGAGCTGGACCCTGACTTTCCTACCTTTGCTGCTCTACGTCTCTCTCCCACTAGCTACATATTATTCAAGATCATCACGAATTGTATACTCCCAATCACCTCCAAACCTTTAGCTGAAATTCGACCCTATCACTGCCTGATGCTCTACGGCATGCACCGCCATTTGGACTTCGATATCATGGAGAGTATCTTCCAGTCCATTCTATCTTATTGAGAGCCCAGCCGCCGCACTGTCTACATGCCTTTTGGTCAAGTCATCACCGACTGGCTCATGTCAGTAGGTGTTGATGTCACCAAGGGCCAGACAATACCTATGGTACGATAGGATTGCAGACTTGGTCGACGGGCATTCGCCAAGTCCGGCATCCTTGTTCGGGAGTACGATCGGGCGTTGGTTTGGAAAGATGGTAGGGTTCTTGGTGAGTTACCTAGGGGAGGTCCATAGGTTCAGGCGCCAGCCGATGCTGCTGCTAATTATGACGACGAGCCGGAGCCAAATCTGCGCTGGCAGATCTCAGAGCTGGATCAGACGATACAGGAGGTTATTCAGTTGGGGGCGACAGATCGCGAGAAGTTTCGGTTGGGCTTTCGCTCCCTCGATTGCCGACTGACCAGGATCGAGACCGAGGTCTCAGGGACCCGTACACTTCAGCAGACATGGTATGATGAGTGGCGCAGCCACACATTTCCAGGAGGTGCACCTTCTTCGAGTACTGCACCAGGGTCCTTTACTCCTACTGATACCACGATGGATGATCTCGTAGACGATGACGATCCTCCCGCTGATGTTTGAGCTTGGATGTCTCTTACATTTCCTTGTGATCTGTGTGGATGATTTGTATGACTTTTGGGCTGTATGCCCTGTGACTTGCTTATTGTGGCCTTGTGCCACACGTATCTTGCTACTTGTCTGGATATTTTATGCTTTGACTTATCTACTATTAGTATGCTTATTGTTGATGCCATGTTGTTTATATGCCTATGATCTACATGTTTGCTACATTGCCATGTTCATGCTTATGCTGCCATGCTCATATGATACATATGTCTGTTTTGCCGTGCCTATATCTTTTTGTCATATGTATGCATATGCTTATCAAAAATCAATTTGTTGTTCTGGGATACCCCTAGGGTTGAGGGGGAGTTTGTTTAAAACTTAACAGCCCTTCTGGACCCTTTTCGATGTTCGACAAAGGGGGAGAGTGTGGATTGGTTAAGTTTAGGATGATCATATTGTAGGGGTAGGATCTGGATTCCCCTATGATTCTAAAGTTGAGCAATTGATTGAGAATCCCTAAACTTAAAATCGGATTGTCAAACAACAAAAAGGGGGAGATTGTTGATGCAGTCTGGCCCTGATTATTGTTTTGGTGTTGACATCGATTTTAGTTTAGGTTGATTATGATTATGATGATTATGATTAAGTCCTGGTCGGGGATCAGGCATGGTATGGAAAATTCTAGTCTGGAGGGCTAGGTGCTGGAAAATCCTAACCTGGAGGGTTAGGTGTTGAAAAACCTAGCTTGGAGGGCTAGGTGTTGGAAAAGTCCTAATTCGGAAGGGTTGGGTGAAAAGTCCTAGCTTGGAGGGCTAGGTGAAAAGTCCTAACTTGGAGGGTTAGGTGCAAATTCCCATCCTGGAGAATTAGGTGAAAAAGTCCTGACTTGGAGGGTCAGGTGCCTAGCTTGGAGGGCTAGGTTGGATGATGTTCTAACTCGGAAGGGTTGGGTGAAAAGTCCTAGCTTGGAGGGCTAGGTGAAAAGTCCTGACCTGGAGGGTTGGTGCAAATTCCCAACTTGGAGGGTTAGATGGAAAAATCCTTAGCTTGGAGGGTTAAGGTGGATGAAACCCTAGCTTGGAGGGCTGGGTTTGATTCCCTGGATCGGTCTGGTGACCGATCAGGAACATTGGCACGCTGCTCCTACGTGGATCGGTCTGGTGACCGATCCAGCGATGACTGATCGGACTGGTGACCGATCAGGGAGCGGACAGTGAGGTTGGGAACCTACTGTGTGGCTCCTGATTGGTCCGGTGACCGATCAGGAAACAGGCTGCTTCCTCACTGCCTTGCTCCTGATCGGTCTGGTGACCGATTAGGGAGCGGGAAGTGAGTGAGTTCCCTTGCTGATTAAGTCCTGATCGGTCCGGTAACCGATCAGGGACTTAGTATCTGATTAAAAAATCACTGTTCATCTGTCCTGATCGGTCTGAGTGACCGATCAGGCTTCACTCTGATCGGTCTGGTGACCGATCAGGCTTCACTCTGATCGGTCCGGTGACCGATCAGGCGTGTATAGCCGCAAGAGCTGGGAACCCCAGTGAAGCAGTGGATCGGTCTGGTGACCGAACCACAAGCCCTGGATCGGTCCGGTGACCGATCACTTTAATTCAAATTGCACTGTCAGACGCGGTCAGAGCGTCTGATCGTATCCGATTTGCTGCTGTTTGCTTCTGATATTTGATTTTCTGTGTGATTTGTTGCTCTAACAGTTTGATTAAGCTGCAGGTGACAGGGGAGGATTCAAACACTCAAGGAGAGGTCAATGGAGGCTTTCCTTGGAGCAGGTTTGTCCGATTCTCCATTTCAGGTTGCAACGGCCGAGCTACAGACTGGAGCCGAGACTGGGGCTTGGCTGAGGGGATCTCAGGAAGACCAGAGAGGGCTCAGTGGTAGCTGGCGTTGGCAGTGTGGTAGCTGGAGGCTACGGAGGATGTTGTCACCTGGCGCTGTGTGGAGAATCAAAAGGGCGGAAGTTGGCTTCGTGGAAGCAGAGTTCGAAAACTTGTGTTCTTGCCGCGCCTTGTGTTCTCCACAACTTGCTTGCTGTGTTCTTGAAGTTTTCATCAATTTGAGCAAGCGATCGAGAAGCAATCATCCATTACTTGAGCGCTTGAAGGAGAGAACAAGGAGCTTGGAGTCCGACAGTGGGAAGACACGAAGAGGGGTTCTTGCGTGAGATCGCCACTGGGTGGAGCTCAGGGAAGCTTGCTGTGTTCTTGTCCTTGCTAAGTGTTTGAGTAAGATCCTTCTTGTTGTTTCTTTGTGCTTAAACTTTACCTGTGATTGAAACGCTGTGGAGAGGTTTCTCCATCGAGAAGGAGGTTGCGTTATATCCGGTGAAAGCCGGGGCTTGATCTGCCGACGATCAAGGGATCGCCTACCTTAAGGGCACGCCAAGGAGTAGGGGCAAGTTATCCCCGAACCTTGTAAACCCTCTTGTTAGCGATCTTGATAGTTGTTCTGTTTGCTTTCATTTCTGTTTTCGTTTACTGCACTGCTTCATTTTATTTTGCATCTTCCGTTGTGCTACTGATAAGTTGAGTGCAGAAAACTTGTTAAGTGCCAAGAAAAAGTGATTGGCTATATTCACCCCCCCCTCTCTAGCCATCCCGTTTCCAACATCTATATGTAGACTACCATATGAAGTTTTACAGCCAGTCACTTCAATGAACTAGTTCCCTTAACTAGCATTCATGTTTATCTCCGGACATCTCAATGTCACCAGCAAGTGAGAATCAGCTAATTAGAGAATAACCCATGCTAGTCTCAACAGAATTGATAGTGTCCGTATTTATCAATTCATCGACTAGGGACAATTTCAATACTTCACAATTGCACTTGTAGAGATAATCACTAGTTGTGAATTCATCACAAATTCTCTCATGCTGTGAATTGTATTGCGGACATTCAGTAAATGAGTTTAAGATCTCAATCAAATACACAAACATGTATACTCAAATAGTGAATATTCATTTATTAAAATAAATGATTACAATCCTAAGGCGATTGCCTTAGGACACTTCTCTCATATCACTAACAAACTTCCAAAATTAATGCGTGGCTTTACAAACCCGCATCCATGTCAACATGCACCCGGTCCCAACAGTGGTAAGAAGTCATTATTTGTTGACCCAAAAATGTATCGTCTACATAAACTTGGGCAACAAATATGTCCTTGTCCTTAGATTTTAGGAACAAAGTAGGGTCAATTGTTCCTCTCCTAAACCCCTTAGACACTAGAAATGAGGAAAGTCTTTCATACCAAGCCCGGAGAGCTTGTTTCAATCCATATAAGGCTTTTCTTAATTTATAAACGTGTCTTGGATAATTAGGGTCCTCAAACCCGGGGGGTTGTTCTACATAAACCTCTTCCTTAATGATCCCATTAAGGAATGCCGACTTCACATCCATTTGGTGGAGTGTGAAACCCATGTGAGCGGCATAGGCCAGTAGAATTCTAATAGATTCTAATCTAGCTACGGGGGCATAAGTCTCATCATAATCTAATTTCTCAACTTGGTTAAACCCCCTAGCTACCAATCTAGCTTTGTTTCTAGTGATTTTGCCTTGGTCATCTAGTTCGTTCCTAAAGACCCATCTTGTGGTTACAATGGTGCAATCATTGGGCCTAGGAACCAACTCCCAAACTTCACTCCTCTCAAATTGATTTAGCTCTTCTTGCATGGCTAAAACTCAATCAACATCTCCCAACGCTTCATCAATAGACTTGGGTTCTAATTGAGAGATTAGAGCTATTTGACTAGTTTGATCCCTAAAATATGACCTAGTCCTTACTCCTTGAGTCACATCACCCACTATTTGGTCAATAGGGTGATCGTGGTGATGTCTCAAGGGCCTAGAGGTTGTGGGTTCATTTACTCCTTCTTCCTCATCCTCTAGAGTACTTCTTACTCCCCCTAGATCGTTGCCCTCCAAATGTAGGTCTTGGATTCTTTGGGCAAGGGGTTGGACCTTTTCTATATCCTTATCAATTGAGGGTTTTCTAGGGTAGGTATTTGTTGTTTCATCAAACTTAACATTCGAGGACTCCTCAATCACTTTTGTCCTCTTGTTGTAAATTCGATAACCTCTACTAGTTAATGAGTACCCTACTAGAATTCTTTCATCGGCTTTTGACTCAATCTTCCTTAGGTCATCTTTGGTATTTAAGATGTAGACTTTACATCCAAAGACCCTAAAGTAATGGACTTGTGGTACTCTCCCATTCCATAATTCAAAAGGTGTTTTCCCTAGAAACCTATGTACCAACACCCGATTTTGAAAATAACAAGCGGTGTTAACCGCTTCGGCCTAAAAGTAGCTAGGAAGGGAATATGCATTAAGCATAGTTCTAGAAGCTTCTTGTAGGGATCGGTTCCTCCTCTCAACTACCCCATTTTGTTGAGGAGTCCTTGGGCATGAAAATTCATGCTTGTATCCATTTTCAACACAAAATTGTGTGAAACTTGCATTTTAGAACTCCCCACCGTGGTCACTCCTAATTCGGTTTATTTTGATATGTTTTTCGTTTTCTACCCATTTACTAAATCCTATAAAAATCTCTAGGGTATCATCCTTATGTTTCAAAAAGTAAACCCATGTAAATCTAGAAAAATCATCTACTATGACTAGATAATATTTACTCCCTACAAGTGAGGGAGTACTATGGCAATCAAATAAATCGATATGTAAAAGCTCTAATGTTAAAGAGGTAGTGGTTAGGGTTTTACCTTTGTGTGATGATTTTGATTGCTTACCCTCTTGGCATGCGTCACACAATTTGGTCTTCTCATACTTGATCATTGGTAGCCCCTTCACCAACTCTTCCTTGGCCACTCTTGCAATGCTTCTCATGTTGACATGTCCATGTCTTCGGTGCCACAATCACCCTTCTTCTTCTTTAGACATGAAACACTTAGCAACATTGTTAGTAGCATAGGCAAGATCAAGATAATATAAATTTGCCTCTCTAAACCCTTCTAATACGACATTATTTGATTCATTATGTTTAATTATGCACTTCTTAGCATGAAATTCGACCCTAAAACCTGCACCACATAATTGACTCACGCTAAGCAGATTGAACTTCATATCTTTAATTAAGAGTACCTTATGTATGGAAATCATGGGAGATACCTCAATGGTGCCCCTACTAATGATTCTCAATTTTCCACTATTTCCAAAGGAGACCGTCCCTTCTCTTAAGTAGCTAATAGTAGTGAACTTGCTCACATCCCCGGTCATGTGTCTTTAGCATCCACTATCTACTATCCACATAGTTGAGGCCTCCTTCACCTTTACTTATACAACATGAAAAACATACTCTTTTGGTACCCAAATCTTCGATCCATAAGCATCATGTAAAAATCTTTTAGGTACCCATGCCTTCCTTGTGTTTCCCTTGGCCCCTAGTCTCCTAGATGTACCAATCCTGCCCGTGAGTGATACAAAGGCTACTTCCTTTGTCTTCGGCCTATATCCCAAACCGACCTTGTTATAGACGGCCCTTTGACTGTTGATGATCATATCTAGGTTACTAGATCCTACTTGGAATTTCCTAAGGGCCTTTGTGAAGTCATCTACTTTTTTCCTTAGTTCCCTATTTTTAGTTTCAAGATGTGAAGCATGTGAAGTAATAGAACTAGCATGCAATTCTTCAAGTTTGGTAGATTCTACTCTAAGCATGGTAATTTCTTCTTTTAGATCCTTAATCTTACTTCTAGCCTTAGCTAAATCCATGTTAGTGCTAGAAATGATCTTTACTAAAGTAGAGGGGGGGGGGGTAATTGGTATACCTCACTTACCGAAGCTTCTGACTCGGATGATGAAGAGGAGGTGCTCTCATCTTCACTACTTGAGCTTCTTTCATCATCTGATGAGTCTGAGTGATCTTGTGCCATAAGAGCAAAGTGAGAAACTTGCTCTTCTTCCTCCTCTGAGGATGATGGATCATCCCAAGTCACCTTTAGGTGGGTGGTACCCTTCTCCTTTCCCTTTGACTTCTTCTTGTCACCTTTCTTCTTCTCCTCCTTCTTGTCATCTCTTCTCTTTAATTGAGGACACTCGTTCTTCATGTGTCCCTCTTGGTGGCATTTGTAGCATATAATGTCCTTGGCCTTACCCTTGCCTTTGGACCCTTTCCTAGCATAGGATTTGTTAGAGAAATTTCTGAAAGCTTTACGCATCTTTCTTACCATGAATGCCTCTTGGTCGCTATCCATGGAGCCGCTGGATTCCTTTGAGTCTGATGAGGAGGAGTAGACCACCTTCTTCTTCTCTTTCCTCTTCTTCTTCTCCTTTTCTGCAACAAAGGCAATACCCTTCTCTTTGGCCGAGACATTAGCTTGCTCGTGTAGTTCAAATTCACAGAATAAGTCGTCTAGTTTAACAATTGACAAATCCTTTGATACCTTGTATGCATCAACCATGTATGCCCACAAGGTGGTTCTTGGGAAGGCTTGTAGAACATACCTGACGATGCCCCGGTTCTCGATCTTTTCTCCAATCACATGGAGCTCATTGATTACCTCCTTCACCCTTCTATGTAGCTGGCTGACAGTCTCGTTGCTCTTCATGGATAAGAATTGGAGTTGGGTCACGAGCAAGTCCTTCTTTGCTCTTCTGGACTCGTTTGACCTCTCGTTCAATTCCACCAACTTGTCCCACAGTTCCTTGGCGCTCTTGAACGGCCCCACCTTGTTCAGTTGCTCCTTTGAGAGCCCACACTACAGTGTGGTGGTGGCCTTGGCATTGGATTGCGCCCTCTTCATTATCTCCTTCGACCAGGATCTCATCGGTGTTGGTTCTCGTCTTTCATCGACAGGTGTCTCGAAGCCATCCGCAACACTAATCCAGTTTTCAATATCGTTCATAAGGTAGTATTGCATCCTACCTTTCCGGTAAGCGAAGTCGTTCCCGTCGAAGAAGGGTGGTCGTGCGGTAGAGTATCCCTCTTGAAACGCCAATATACTTGCTCCGGTTGACGGTTAGTTCTTCCAAAACGAACCGGCTCTGATACCAACTGATGTATCGTCTAGGCGTGCTAGAGGGGGGGGGTGAATGGCACATTTTAGATTTTGATCTCTACAATTTTCGTTAGCGCAGCGGAACAATAATATGCAAAAGAAACAGAGTACAATGATAACAAAAAGAGTTACTTGGTATCCACCCAGATGGGTGACTAATCCAAGGATCCACGTCGGGAGCACCACTTTCACTATGAAAACCTCCTTCAGGTGGAGAAACCTTTACAGTGGTGATCTTCCTCTTTACAGAATGAAGTAGAATGTGAGAGGAAGTAGGAAACACTCTTCAGACGAGTAGCACTTCGACACTGTACGGAACCGTACCACTCACGTGCAAAAAGGTGCTCCTTTTATATGCGAACAGGATTAACTCGTAGTCTGTCCAGCCCCGCACCAGTCGACTGCCCCAAGAGAAGTCGAATGGTCTAGCATTAATTGCTAGCCAACGGCTAGTTTTCGGGGTATACCAGTCGACTACCCAAGGGCAGTTGACTGGTCCGAGGCTGAAAACTCTCTGTGAGTTTTGCCAGTCGACTGCCCCTGGGGCAGTCGACTGCCCTGCCACTCAGCTTAGTCCCAAGTTTAGTTCCAGCCACTCCGGACCTTCTCCTTCACGTATGCCTTCAGGTCTGCTCCCTTGGCTTGCCTCTTGAAGTCTTCTTCCTCTGGCTATCGTCCCTCGGATGCGCACGCAAGCCTTCCCTTGGCTTGCCTCCATGCCACCCTTTACGTGTGCCCTTAAAGTCTACTTCTCGGCTTGCCTTTGGAGCTCTCCTCGCTTGGCTCTCGTCCCTCGGATATGTCCACCATGTGTGATTCTCCAAGTCCTGCAAACTCAATCACACAGATCAAATACAACATAACACTCTAACCTTAAACATATTCACACACACACATCAAAACCATGATCTTCCAATCATTTAAGGGACGATTGCCTCAACAACCGGGTCCCGCTAGCTCTCGACGATCGGCTGTCTAGAAAAAGCAGTTCCTGACTTTCCACGCGTCTTGTTCTTATTGCGCTTAAGCGGATGCCTGCCGAGATATAAGAGGGGGAAAACAGGCGCCGACGCCCATTTCTAGTTCGGTGACTGGGTGTATTTCGTCTTCCTCTCCTGCAAGGCTTCTTCTGCGCGTGAGTAATTCGTCATCCTCTCTTTTGCTATCTAGGGGTCATGGAAGATTATCGGGCGGAGTGGTACGAATTCGCCTCTTCGAGAGTGAGGCCCGAGGCTTTGTAGGCGGCCACCGAGACATATGGGGTTCCGGCCGAGATGACGATGGTCATCCCTAAGGTAGACCAGAAACCTGTGGAGCCCCCCACCGACATGCTGACTTTCTTCTTAGGACAGATGGAGCTAGGGCTTCATTTCCCTATCCCCCCTTCTTTACGAACATAGCCTCTTATTTTGGCATTCCGTTGCACCAGATGGCTCCCAATGCCTTCGCCCAGATGGGGGGGCATATATCATTTTTAAGCTTTTTGGTCTTCCTCTGACTCCACCCCTTTTCCACTCTTTCTTCACTCCGATAGGATCAAGAGGAGTTTTTAGCTTCGCGGCCCGTCCAGGCTATAGGTTTCTAGGAGGGTTTCTTTCTTCGCACAAGGGGTGGAAAGAGAAATTCTTCTTCATCCGGCTATCGTCATTGCCCTTCAGCCCTTTGTGTTGGATAGCTGACCTGCCAACTCCTTCCTCCTTAGAGAGCTTCTTTCGCAGCCCAACGTATCATCGTGCTAGAGAGGTACTCTCGGGCATGGAGTTCAGCGGCCCGGGGCTAGTTCAATGTGAAGAACTTATGTACCGGGCAGGTCTTAGCCCTAAAGTAACGCAGATTAGTCCCTCCCTAGGTATGCTCGTCTCTGTCTTCCACGCATATTGGATCTGACTGATGCTCTTTCTGTTTGGCTTCTGCAGAGGAAGTCATGTATGCTAAAGCGATGAGTCAGTTCATCAGGTGGGAGGAGGCCAACAAGGAGGCCTTGAATCCTCCTCTGATTGTTCCTAACATTCCTCTCGCCCCCGCCGAGTCCGTCGAGGGGCCCCTTGTTTCA
>JAGFNQ010001311.1:0-90301 GCA_024364735.1 Boesenbergia rotunda | reverse complement strand
CACAGGCTTAGTAAGACTCTTTCCTACTCACAAAACCATTCATCATTCATCATCTCATAATGAGCACATAAAACATTAACATACTTGGTGCTCTACTTGGAACATAACATCTTACATCACTTATCGTATACATAGCATGGCATGAACAAACATATAATTCATGGCATAAATCATAAACATAGTAGCATGCATAATTCATGGCATAAATCATAAACATAGTAGCATGACATAATTCATGGCATAAATCATAAACATAGTAGCATGGCATAATTCATGGCATAAATCATAAACATAGTAGCATGCATCTTTCATGGCATAAATCATAAACATAGTAGCATGGCATCTTTCATGGCATAAATCATAAACATAGTACATAGCATGGCATTTTCATGGCATAAATCATAAACATGTGAAACATTCTTAAGCATGGCATTATTCATATCATAGCATATGAACATCTTCCTAACATAATCATGGCATAGATCATTCATTCTCATGCATACTTCTTAACATGAACGTAAGCATATCATCTTATCAACATAGCATAGTGCATAACATGAATGGATGCATGAGTGGAATGCATATACATAAGGGATGCTTAACTTTTAAAACATACTTTTAATTTGCTTAACATAATCATCATAACATTATTTGGGGTCCCCGGCTTTGTACCACATACATACATCATAGCGCGCATCCCAGCAATTCCGAGGTCGCGAGCCCCAACCTACTAGGGTAAGGACAGCATAGTCGGTAGTCCCCGAACCGAGGCGTTCTTAAGGTGCCCATCCCTGTTGCACAGCTTCCGGTAGTGCCAGAACGTGGACAGCTTCGGTAGTCCAGAACCGGGGCGTTCTTAAGGTGCCCATCCCTTGGACCCCATACTTCGGTCCGGTACAAGCCCATACATAAAGTAAAATACTTTTCATGTTTCATCATTCATAAGACATTCATGGCATACTTATCATAGCATAACTTGTTACGGCTCGGCCCGTCTACCGGCCCATTTACCGGTCCTCTCGACCGTCGTACCGTCGACCATCGACCGTGCCGTTTAGCATATTTATGCCTTAAAGACATAAGCATCATCTTTCATTCATCATACTTGTCATTCATCATTTTCATTCTTAGACATGGCATATGTACACATTATTCATAGAGCATGGCATACACTCGTATTATCCTAAAACATGGCATATCATTCATAAACATGGCATATCATTCATAAACATGGCATATCATTCATAAACACGGCATATCATTCATAAACAGGGCATATCATTCATAAACATGGCATATCATTCATAAACACGGCATATCATTCATAAACATGGCATATCATTCATAAACATGGCATATCATTCATAAAACACAAATCACATCTTACCATAGGGCCATTGGGACCCTTACTTGAAATAAATCTTAACTTTTACCCTATTAACCCTTCTTGGCCGAAACTTGTGGAGTCCCAAGGCCATGTGAAAATTCACATAATCACCATCCATCATCCTTATATCATGGCAACACATAAACATATGCTTGAAGTTAAAGACTCAACCCTAACCCTTGGGTCCTTGGGGTTGGCCGAACCATATAAGGCCTCTAGGGTACTCCAAAAATTCCCAAAAATTATACTTAACCTCTAAACATCATAAGGGAACATTAAATAACATTATTATGATTTTTATCATAATTATAGACCTTTAAAACATGGTGGCCGAAACCCTTAAACTCAGGGTTCTTAGTTTTTGTTTCTTTCATGTTGGCCGAAACCCTAGGGTGTCCTAGGGTACTCCAAAAATTCAGAAAAATTATACTTAACTTCTAAACATCATAAGGGAACATTAAATAACATTATCATGATTTTTATCATAATTATAGACCTTTAAAACATGGTGGCCGAAACCCTTAAACTCAGGGTTCTTAGTTTTTGTTTCTTTCATGTTGGTCGAAACCCTAAGGTGTCCTAGGGTACTCCAAAAATTCCCAAAAATTATAATTAACCTCTACACATCATAAGGGAACATTAAATAACATTATCATGATTTTTAGAATAATTATAGACCTTTAAAACATGGTGGCCGAAACCCTTAAACTCAGGGTTCTTAGTTTTTTGTTTCTTTCATGTTGGCCGAAACCCTAGGGTATCCTAGGGTACTCCAAAAATTCCCAAAAATTATACTTAACTTCTAAACATCATAAGGGAACATTAAATAGCATTATACAGATTTTTAGCATAATTTTAGATCTTAAAAACATGGTGGCCGAAACCCTTAAACATAAAGTTCTTGGTTTTCTTTCCTTTCAACATCAAATCCAAAAACCAACCACTATGTCATACTAAAAATCATAAAAATCATATGGGACTATTATACCACAGGTGAGGGAGTCTTACCTTGGGATTTCTTGATTTTTAGACCTTAAAAGAGAAAGAACTTGTAGAACTCTTGACCCTTGATCCCTCCTTGCCCTTGCACTCTTGTGAAGGCTTTAGATCTAGGAGATGGAACCTTGGTGGAAACTTTTCCAAGGGGAAAACCTCTTCTTGGTGCTCGGCAAGAATGAGGGGAGGAAGGGGTTCGAATATGCAAGTAATGGGAAGAAGAGGTAACTCCCAAGACCCCCCTTTAATAGCCCATTAAGAAGGTAAATGAAGAGTCTCTCCATGACTCTTCATCTTCTTCTTAATCTTAACTTACATCCACTTCATTTCCTCATAGAAATCCCTTGCTAGGTGAGTTGGTTAAGGCTTACATGGTTGTACAAGGGGTCCAAGGTTCAATCCTTGGCTCATCCATCTTTATTTTTATTTCATTTATTTTATTATTTTTATTTCCTAAATTCTGAAAATCCCCCTAAAATCACCCATAATTATGCTAGTATTCCTAAATAAAATTCTTTTATATTTATATTAATTTTACCTAATTTATATAAATTTTACCTAATTAATACCCATTTTTGGAGCCCATTTAAAGCTCATTAGTACCTAATTTCTCCATTAAAATAGAAAAATTAGGCTAAGACTTACCCATAATCATGCTAATATGCCTAATTAAATCCTATTTATATTTATACTAATTATTACCGAAATCCACCTATAATCATGGTACTAAAAAGCCCACATAAATCCCATTAGTACTTAGTTTTCTCAATTTAAATGAGAAAACATGGATTTTCTAGGCCAAAGTTCTCCTTAATATTTCTAGGTCCCTTGGAAAATTATTTAAACATGTTTAATATTTTAAGAAAATATTAAGAGAATTTTCCGGGTCGTTACATACTAGGTGTTATATCCCTGCACACGACATTTAGATCGGCGAAGTCTCATTGCTGGCCCATGCTCGCTAAGGTGCCGGGGTGGTTTTCAAACCGTCTCCTCCGTATTCTTCCCAATCTCCCTGATTGGACCCATTAAGAGTCGCGGGTTCCTAGGCGCAGTAAGGGCACGTCAGTCGAAAAGACGCTTGGAGTTATGGCACCTGTCATGCGTTAACTGCTTGGAGAGAATCCCCGCACTATAAATAGGGGGATGGGAGGAGCCAACTTTTTCCATCCCTCTGGTTTTCGCTTCCTCCCTTGTGTCATTACGTGCATCTTCCATGTCCCTTGTGCGAGCCCCCATGCTGTTCTTGTTTGAAGGACTAGATAGGGGTAGAAGCCTTGGTGCCCTCCCCTTGGCTAGGGAGCATGGCGGAGATGATTCCCGGGATCTCACTGAAGATTCTGGGGGAGGTGGAACTCCCTGCTTGCCCATGGAGTGCGGAAAGGACCTTATGTGGCCCTCCAGGGGGCATGGGGGAGATGACCCATCCTGCTGATCCCCAATCCCCTGGTCGGCCGTGGCGGTGTACCCCACGCACCATCGGCTTCTCGCGAAGACGTGGGTATCACTAGGGTACGTCGTTACCGGGGGACGCCGCGGGTTTGAGAATATTTTCATCTGTTTTCCCGCCCCCCTTGGTATTTTTTGTCGACCTGTACTCGGGTGGCGGCCCGGCGTTACGTCTTTTCGTGCTCCGGAGAGAAATTGCGGCGGTTCCTCCCTCCTGACCCTGTTAAGGTAATTCTTCTTTGCGTCTTTACACGCTCCGGGAAGCAGTTGCGGCAGCCCCTACCCCTCCTCTTTTTTTTGCTTGTTTACGGCGAAGATCGAGGGTGTCGTGATAGGGTCGGACTGCGCATGTGTTACCACAGATATCAATCTTCATTCTGGATCATCCAGAAGGACTGCTTGAGCTACTCATGTGTTACTTCAGGCATCCATTTTCGTCCTAGGTTGCTCGTCAGGAATATTCGAGCTACTTAGGCATCCATACTCGTCCCAGGTTGCTCGTCAGGAATATCCGTGCAACTTAGGCGTCCATTCTCATCCCAGGTTGCCAAGATGTATGTCTTCATGTATTTCATTATGTAAATGAATGATTACTTTTGTATACTGGTCCTATGTGTATGATTGCCTTATATTCCAATGCGCTGTGGGTTCTTCCGAAAGTGTGTTGTTTCTTACTTCGAAATCGATTAAGTTCCCCATTGGGTTTGGGTCACTCGACCAGTGGTGTAGACCCTTGGTTAGGTCCGACTGGTCCCGGCACCATCTGACCCGTGGGACGTGAGTGCTGGGTATTACTTGGATGAGTGCGTAAGTCCCGACCCAAGCCTAAGTACCCCGCGGAGCATTAAGGGTTTAAATTACTTGGACGGGCACGTAGGTCTCAAGCCAAACCTAAGTGTCCTGGGGCGTCAGCTGGATCGCGGGGCATTAGGGTTTTGAATTACTTGGACGAGCGCGTAGGTCCCGAGCCAAGCCTAAGTACCCCGGGCGTCGACTGGAGCGCAGGGCATTAGGGTTTTGAATTACTCGGATGGGCGCTTAGGTCCTGTGCCAAGTGTAAGTACCTCGGGCGTCGGTTGGACCGCGGGGCATTAGGGTTTTGAATTACTCGGACGGGCGCGTAGGTCCCGAGCCAAGTCTAAGTACCCCGGGCATCGGTTGGACCGCAGGGCATTAGGGTTTTGAATTACTTGGACGGGCTCGTAGGTCCCGAGCCAAGCCTAAGTACCCCGGGCGTTGGCTGGATCGCAGGGCATTAGGGTTTTAAATTACTTGGACGGGTGCGTAGGTCCCGAGCCAAGCCTAAGTACCTCGGGCGTCGGCTGGACCGCGGGGCATTAGGATTTTGAATTACTTGGACGAGCGCGTAGGTCCCGAGCCAAGCCTAAGTACCCCGAGCGTCAGCTGGACCGCGGGGTATTAGGGTTTTGAATTACTTGGACGAGCGCGTAGGTCCCGAGCCAAGCCTAAGTACCCCGGGCGTCGGCTGGACCGCAGGGCATTAGGGTTTTGAATTACTTGGGCGGGCGCGTAGGTCCCGAGCCAAGCCTAAGTACCCTGAGCATCGGCTGGACCGCAGGGCATTAGGGTTTTGAGTTGCTAGGACACACATTTGTTATTTTGAAAAGAGGCATTCCATTTTATTATTTGACTTGGCTGCAAACCCACAGTAAGACATAGACAATTGTACTAAGCAAATTCCAGATCTTACCAGGACATTAGGGACCAGGGCCCTTAACCAAACTAAGATATCTTCCTGAGTTATCGTTCCAGTCCACGGGGGTTCTTCCTAGACTCAGTCCTGACCTCCCCACTATAGCACCTTCGCGAAACAAGCTGATCTCCTCGAACTTCCACCACTCAATCGCCCACCGGGAACTAGATCTTCTGGTAGAATACAGAGACCACCGCCTGGAAGATACTGAGCGCTGGTCAACTCAAGATGGCATTATAGGAGGAAGGTGCGTCCACAATTAGGAAAGGAGTCCTCCGGGTTCTCTCGAGCCTATCGCTGCTCAACATGAGTGACAAGGTAATCTGTTCTAACGGCTGTACGCGATACCCCGTGAAACCAAACAAGGGGGTCGAGACAGGGATCAACTCAGCCTCGTCTATCTGCATCTGCTCCCAGGCCGCCCTGTATAGGATATTCACGGAAGTTCCTGTGTCCACGAAGACGCATTTTACCTCATATTTGGCGATGCAAGCCACATCACTATGGCGTCCTCATGTGGGGCTTCTACTTCCTCGAGGTCGGATGGTCCAAACGAGATAGTTGGGCCCCCCCCCCGAGCTTCGGCTTGTCCCGATGGAGTAATTTTCCAACCGTCGGGTGTACGACTTTCGGGCTCGGTTAGAGTCGCCCCGGTAGGCCCTCCAGAGATGACCCCTACATGGCCCGAGGGGGGGGGCCTCGCATAGGAACTTTGCCCTTTTGAGGATATTTCTCCAGGGAGGGGGATCTTCGAGGTGCGGGTCCTCGGCTCCTGCCTCTGGATCGCGATCGGGACCGCGGTCAGATTTTGTTTTCCCTGGCCGGTCGTCGTCGAGGGGAAGGGCTTCGTCATGGCGACCTTCGGTTATACCCTGACTTGTTCCATTTTCTACGCGGTTTGGCATCCGCTTCCTCGGGGGAACTTCTTCTTCAGGGCATGACACTCTTCTGTGGAATGAGTCGAACTGCCATGGTAATTGCAGTACTTAAACAATGTCTCCGGCGGCTCAATGTCCACTGTCTCCAGCAACTGACGCCTGCCTGTCCAGTGATCCCTTCAGGGCGGCAGGACTTTTCCCTTCACCGGAGCTGGGGGCTCCTTCCTATTCGACCAGGGAGCCGCGGGAGGAGGAGCTCTGGCTGGATCCTTGCGTCGGGCGTACTGCACTTCCTCTATGTTGACATGCTTGACCAAGCACCCCAGCAGGTCATCGAAACTAGCGGGGGGCTTCTTCACCAGGGATCGGAAGAAGTCTCCTTCCGCGAGCCCTTGGGTGCAGGCGCTGACGAGTATCTCCGATGTTGCGCTAGGTACATCCTGTGCCACCCGGTTGAACCTCTGTGTGTACTCCTTAAGCAGTTCGTTAGGCTTTTGCTTAAGGGCGAACAGGTTGAGCGCTGTCTTCTGGTAGCGCCGGCTACTCGCAAAGTGGTAGAGAAAGGCCATTCTGAACTCCGCGAAGGAGTTGATGGAACCTTGGGGCAGCATCTGAAACCACTGTTGCGCGGCTCCAGACAAGGTGTTCAAAAACACCCGGCACTTTACTCCATCAGCATATTAGTGCAGAAGCGCCGCATTTTTGAACTTACAGACGTGATCTTCAGGATTTGTCTTCCCATCATACTCAGGGATCCCCAGCCCACGAAACTGCTTCGGCATGGGGTCTCCCACAATCTCTGACGAGAAAGGGGTGGATGGAGTCTTTTGAAAGATCTTGAGTCCATCCCTCCTTCCCGGTCCGTCATCATGCCTCTGAGCACTAGAGGCTACTGAGTGGGCTTTCTCCCCCTCTACAGGGGATTCCCTACGGGGGCCTTGGGCTACGCCTTCATGTCGCCCCACAGGGGTCACAGACCTTCTGGAGGGTGAGGCGGAGATTCTGGGGATCTCCTCCCTCGCCGGACCCACTGGTTGCAGGGCCGCCTGTTCAATTTGGTGTTGCTCCAAGGCTTCCTTGATGGCGTCAGCTATCCGGCGGTCAAATTCTTCTCGCGTGAGGGTGAGGGGTTGTTCCTTCGGTCCTACCATCGACACTCTTTCAGGTGCTTTGTTGTTTCCCACAGACGACGCCAAATTTGTTCCGGAAGGAGTCATCGACGATGGCCAGTCGCTGAGGATCAGCCCCTGCGGAGGTTGCTACGTCGCCGAGGAACGAGGGAATCCTGTGAGAGTAACACAAGCGTTAGAGGACACGCCGGAAGGGGTGATAACTACCATTTTGATGATTAATTTAGGCTCTCAAATCCATGTTTTGATCTACTTTTATAAGCTTAAGTTTGCATTTATATTAGGTTTCATGAATCATCTCTATTTTGGCTTTTGATTCAATTCTTTCTATATTTGAGATATTTTGGGTATTCAATTTGAATATCATTTTGTAGGTTTCAACTGACCATGGACCTAGATCAGACTGAGTCAAACTTGAGTCAGAATGGACTTTGATCAAGGGGATCAAGAGGTAGATCAATGTGGGTCGCCCGATCAAGAGAACGGCTAGATCATAGCCATCCATCAACTTCTGGTCGATCTAAGCTCAAGTTGGACTTAATCAAGTTCATGCATCAAGATCTGAAGTTTTGGGCCAAATCAGAGCCCATTTGACCGTCGGATCTGTTGGATCGAGAAAACTGATAGAGGGGGGGGGGTGAATATCGGAAATCGTTCGGATTTATAGAAAAAGCAGTTACGCAGCGGAATAAACCAATCAAACGCAAACACAGTAATTTTACTTGGTTCGGAGCCTAGGTCGACTCCTACTCCAAGGCCCACGGTCGTTGACCGTTTACTTTGGGCAATTCTATATGAGGCGCAATGAAAGTTTACAAATACAGTATAGTAAACTTAACAAAAAGAAAGCTCTTCTTTTTATCGACGTCCGATGAGTGTTGACTTTTCCGGAGCAGCGGGACGTCGTCGGCTCGAGTTGGGAGGTTTCCAAAGCGAGGCGCGAGAGCGGAAGAGCGTAGAAGCATTGATTGGAAGTGTTGTTCGAAGCTTGGGGTCGAGAGCCCTTTATATAGGGCCTGGGGGCGCCCGGGACGTCGGGGGCGCCCCCCCACGTGGCAGTTGATCCGCACAATGCTCGGTCAACATCTGATCCCTTTACCTTCGGGATCAGGTTTGACCGGGGCGCCCGGAGCGCTCGGGGCGCCCGCATTGACCGGGTCAAAACTCCATCTTCTTGGCTTCGCGAGGGTGTGCTTTGGTAGCTGGCACTGGGGGCGCCTGGGAGCATGGGGGCGCCCGCAGGTTGTACTGTCGAAGCGCGCTTCTTGTTTGTGTGTTTTGTGTTCACCTTGGGGGCGCCCGGGACACTCCGGGCGCCCTGGTCAGCTGTTGCCTCACTCCTTTGAGGCTCTTTGAGCTGCAGACACTCGTTCCTTCGGTCCTGCATCCAGGGTTAGTCCAAAACACAACAAAACATTAAGTGGTTAGTTTATACAGCCTTAACTGTCTTGGTTCTGACTTTGGGTCTCCAAAATGGAACCCTAGGTCGAATTGACGCCTACTGTTCCCTCGACGGGGAACGCGTCCTCACCTACTCCTCTCGGGAGAATGTACCTGATGCCAACCGCTCCTCTGGTTGGACTTTTGCCTCGCGGTCCTTCGCCAGGTCTTGGATGCCGAGCTGTCCTTCGCCCGGTGCCTAGCATTCCTTCGCTAGGGCTTCAGTCCCAAGCTGTCCTTCGCCTGGCGCCTAGCAGTCCTTCGCTAGGGCTTTGTAACGACCCGGCCCCTTGGCCCCTTGGGCGGCCCACTTGGCGGCCCTCGGCCCCTTGGGAGGCCAAATCTCTCATTTGGTGGCCCCTTTAGCGACCCTTGGCCGTGCCGTTACTCACTAGGACTTCCCACCCCTGGCCAGTAGATTTTTGCCTTCCTCAGGATTCGAACTCTAGACCTCCAGGCTAAGTACTAAAGTTTATGAATCCTGATACCAATTGAGCTATAGCCCAAGAGGCCGCCAAATGAGAGATTTGGCCGCCCAAGAGGCCGAGGGCCGCCAAGTGGGCCGCCAGTTGGGCCGCCCAAGGGACCGGGTCGTTACAATAAAAAGACGCCTTTTTATGTAGCGATCTCGGCCTCTATGGTCCCCGCAGGCAACCCTCTAGGCCCGAGACCCTACGCCCCGAGACCCAGGAGCCGCTGTTCCAATATAAAATCGGACAGCACCTCCCCTGTCCGGCGGACAATTTACATATACATACACTATAACAAACCACGCAGTATAATTTGGCCTCAGGCCTCAAAATAAACACATATAAAGACCAAGACAACTAATAAATCATACCTGACTGCGGACTGGTCCGACTTACGACGAAACAACCAATACAAAAAAACCCCTTAGGGCACACGACAACACTCCCAAGACATATACAAGTCCAATAAGTAAATATACAAATAGACACTACTAAGTACAAAACGAAACTATGCCGTCGCGATGGGTAGGGACTGGCTGCTGGGCTCTTCTGGCGACTCCAAGTATCTCAACCTGAAATAAAAACATATGGCAACGGGGTGAGTCCATAACTCAGCGAATACCCAGCAGATATGCATATTATGTTATAATAACAATAAGCATCTACGTTAATACAGTCTCATATCAACAATATGGAAAAACTAGTACTGGGAATACTGAGGTAGATACATACCAGAATCCAGCTAACCTGAAAAGAGGACAATGAGTACCATGGAAATATCATTAGTCATATAATCTCAAATAACAAGTCTCCAGAATATGCATGTCAAACAAGTGCAAGAATCAAGTGCAGCAAACAATGCACGATGCAAAGTATGCACATGGTGCAATGACATGTGTCACCCCCTAGTCCCAGTCAGGATATCGTCCACGACGTCCGCGTGGGTAGAGCTGTGACAAACTGTACGCACCCTGTCATCACTACTCCTGAGTGACCGGGTGGACAGGATGCTGGCGGGGGACCACCCCCCTACCCCAAACAATGGGGGAGCTCCGCTCTCATCTCCTCGTGGCTCAGTACGAGAAGGGACCCCTGGCTGCTACCATGCCCGCGCTCACCCTCCTCATAGTGGCCGAACGGAGCAATACAGGGCAAATGCACACATCTACGGTATCCACTAACCCATGAGTGGGCGTGCGTGCATATCATGTACCGGAAGACGATTAGGCTCAACCACAAGGGAGTCGCTGATCGTCGGCATGCAACAATGCAAGAATGATGTATGATATGCACACATACATCCCTCATGTCAAATACAAGAGATACATCCCGATATCTAAGCATACATATAGACATGGCAATACCTGAGACTGTATAAAACTAACAACATAATAAACAAGGCTAGCGTATAATCTTACTGCTATCTATAACCAACCATGCATAGCAATATGACAATATCTAAAAGATAAGTCAAAGGGTACCCGCCTCCAAGTAAGTGAAGTCCGTATCAATAGAGAACCTCCCGTCCAATAATCCGCAGGTAATCAATCAACGCCCTGTATTAAAGGACATAGGTTTAGCTACAATACACATGATTCTTAGCTAAACAAACTTCCTTAATTAATTAGGATCAAACTAGTACCCAATCCAAACCGAACCTATACCAAGGTCTACCACACTATGATCAAGAACCAATCATAGGAGAAAACCTAGCTCCAAAAGCCAAAAATAAAACCCATCTCAAACCATAACCAGTATCAACTATATTATTGTCTAATCAAAGAACTCAGATTCAAATCCAACACATAATACCAACTAAGATAGATTTAATTCATCCCAATCTTTGCCCATGGTATAACTTCCAAATAACACCAAATTGAAACCCAAACACGAGCTTACAGTAATGTAAGGACAGGAAAACTTAACAACATCAAATCCACCTCAACAACACACATGCATGACAAGTGAACAAAGTTCCCAGATCCAATCAACAAACATTAAGCAGATCCCAAAATACTACAAATTAAAACACATTGATCCCTAGGACAAAAACCTCTCTGCAACACTAATTCGCCAGAATAACAATCCCACCATAGCATCACAGCTCAAGAACTGATCTAGATCCCAGCCATACATTCCTTACAACATTACAATCTAACATCAAACTACTAGAGATTAAACCAAATCACAGTGGTATCACAACAAACCTCACAACAAACTTACCTCTCAATGCTCACGCACAGGAGATCGCCTCTCTAGCTCTGACTCTGGCAACCCATTCTGATCAGATCAAAAACACAAACCAAAGTTCACACAGAATACTCCACAGAGCTTCCAAATTGAAAGTCCAAATGCATCAACCTTACCAAAAATACAGAAGTCGCACAAAGCCCCCTGTTCAAATTCGGCCAAGAACAAGGACTGCGATGAAGTTTCCGACAGTGGTCTTCTCCTTCGAAGCCCTCAAAGAACAAACGGAATCAACATAAAACTTACCTTCTATCTCCCAATGGCAGATTCGCCGAGATTGAATAGTTACCGCGCTCTAGCCCGTGCGGTGCCCACAGCTTGATTTCCTCTTCTCCGGTAGCAACCCAAACATTGATATTTCCCACCATCGGCTAGTTTGCTAGCCCTATCTGTCCCCCGGCGTCGAGTGGCTCAGAGGACGGGAGTGGTCGTCGAATGGGGTTCGGCTGTGAGTAGGGCTTGCAATCGAACGGAGAAGAGAAGAAGAAGGGATCGGGTGCTCGACTGCGAGAAGAGGAGAAGACTGCGGCTAGGGCACAAGTAAGAGGAGGAAGAAGAAAGGGTCGGCGGCTGCAGCGGCTAGGGCACAGAGATGGAGTCGAGCAAGTTTTGGCTGCGGGCGTGCGAAGAGAATAGGAAAAGAGAGTATATAAGTGCCTATCATTTTTCAGAAAAGCCCCTCCACTCTTCGAAATCTAAATCCTACCCTTAGGATAAGAGTTTTAGCCCTTTTGCCCCTCCAATTAGTTATAATCCATCCCAATAAATTTTCTAGGATTAAATTATTTACCCTCTCATAATTTAAGAGTCTACCTGTAAGCCCCTTAACTTTAGACAAATTTACTTAAGCCAGATCTTTAAGATTTTCTTCCATGAAGCCCTTAATAAATTTTAAGTTTTTACAATAAAGCCCCTTGGGCTCCTCCCGTAGGGCCGGAAACCCTAGACTCTATCCGGAAAAATCCCGAAAAATTTTCTGGTCCGGATTTTCGAATCACCGTATTTTACAGGCTTTGTATCCTAGCAGCCCTTCGCTAGGTGCCCAGCAGCCCTTCGCCAGGTCTTTGATGACTAGCAGCCCTTCGCTAGTTGCCTAGCAGTCCTTCGCTAGGACTTGATGACTAGCAGCCCTTCGCTAGTTGCCTACCAGTCCTTCGCTAGGACTTGGTGACTAGCAGCCCTTCGCTAGTTGCCTAGCAGTCCTTCGCTAGGGCTTTGTATCTTGGCATTCCTTCGTCAGGTGCCTAGCAGTCCTTTGCTAGGGCTTTTTCTGCACACTCAGTGTACAACATTAGATCACAAATAGTACTTAACTTTGAATCCTTTGCCAATATCAAAACAAGGTTCGATATGGTGCTTTCTGCACCAACAGGATCAAGCTCGAGAGGGTCTAAACTGTCCATTCAAAGATCAGAGCAATCTGAGTCATCCATAGTAGATCTGATTGGTCCGAGCTGAGGAGAAGTAGATCAAGACCATTGATCAGGATCTAGAAGGTTTGGGCTTGATCAGAGTAGATCGGACCGTCAGATGCACCAAAGATGATCTCAGCCGTCTATTCCTAACTATAAAAGCAATTAATCCCTCAGATCTGAAGGTCGTCGCGTCTTCGCAGCAGCCACTGTTCTTCCTGTTCTTTCTGGTTCTTAGTTTCTTTCTCATTTTCTTTCGCAATTTTCTTTCCCGATCACGCGACCACATCAACATCTAGATCTTCTCAAGTTTCAGATCATCGGAGTAAGTTTTCTCGTTCATTTCGCTAATCCAAATCTCTCAATTGACAGAGCTGCGGTGAGGGTTTTACCGGAGTCACTGTGCTTGCCGATCGATCCTTGTTGATCGTTGGATACCGTCATCCGGAGTTGTCGAAGTTTGAGAGGGGTTCTCGAAGACATTTTGAAGGTTTCGGAGATCGACTGCCATCCAGCCGATTGAGAAGGCGGAGATCAGGACAGTCTGTTAGCTCCTGATCGTTCACCACGATCGGACAGAGAGGACTTTGATCGGTCCCGTGACCGATCAGAAGAGGACCTGATCGGTCGGTTGACCGATCAGGAAGGGTAGAACAGCCGAATTTCCAGCAACTGAGCAAGGAAGCTTGTCTTCGATGGTTTTTGAACTAGGGGGTTCATAGCTCGTCCTTTGTGTGACGACAAAGGGAAATTTTGAATAGAAATTGATTTGATGTTTAATTTAGGATAATTTTGTTCCAAGCATTTATTTTCTTCAAGTTGTTTTAATTGTTTCCATTACACTTCAAGCTAAATGTTTAAGCCAAGTTTTGTTCTAGCTTTCTTTAATCTGCAATTACTTCCAGCAATTAGTTCTCTGCAATTTATTCCTTGCATTTAAGTTTAGCTCTTAAGTTTCAATGCCAATGTTTGAATGTAATTGCTTAGTTCTTCCGGTAGGTTAAGAGTAGTTCTTGCAAATTTTTTAGTTAAACCCATTTCGTTCCGCATTGCTATTTCATTTCTTATCACAAAACCCCCCCCCCCCCCCCATTTTATTAGAAACCCCAAAACATTAAAACGACAAATAACTTGCAAGCTTAAGTTAAACATTCATTCAACTAGTCCTTGGAAAAATACGACCTGAGACCCCTCTACTATATTTTATCTTACTAGCCAAGGGTTTTCAGTTTATAAATATCTAAATTTGAGGCTCATATCATGACACTTATATTGCGCTCATTCAAATTTTTGGCGCCATTGCCGGAGAAATCACTAGTTAAGTTTGTTTAATTCGATCTTGTGTTTAATATTTATATTCTTTGATTCTATTCTCATTTGCTTTATCTTTTTGTATACGATTGTTACCATTTTGTTTGTTTCGTGACAGGACTGCAAGTGGAGACCTTGTGGATGTTCAAAATGTTTTCAAATGAACAGTTAGCGATCAAAAGTTCATTGTTAGAGTTAAAATTTTTAGTGAAGTAAATGGAATTCCAACAAAGACCCAACATTTATTCATCTACTTGCAATTCGGGTTGGGGGAATCATTTTAATTCACAACAGCCCCCACAACAAGGACAACAGCCATTTCAAAGTTTTCAGCAGTCCTATTCAAATTTCCAGCAGCCCAATTATCAATTTCAGCCTCCATTTCAAAATTTTCAGCAAGGTTTTTAGCCAAGTCAGCCGAATTTCTAGCAAACTCAGCAAGGGCAGCCACAATTTCAGAGTTTTCAGCAACCAATTCAGCAATTCTAGCCCCAATTTCAGCAGCAAATTCATCAAAATCAGCCACCTTTCCAAGGAAATTAGCAAGGGTACCAAGGTAATCTGAGTTATCAGCAACCATATCAGTTTTCACAGCAACGATTGCAGCCTTACAACCAAAATTTCCAGCCCTCAAATCAGAGTTTCCAGCCTCAACAATTTCAGCCCTCACCACAACAATTTCAACCTCAAACTCAGAATTTTCAGAGCGACAATTTTCAGCAATTCCAACCAAGTATCTAGCCCAATTTTCAGCAAATCCAGCAACCAAATCAATCATTTGATCAACCCCAACAACCCTATTTTCAAAATTCACAGCCTAATCATGATTTTGAGCAACCTTATGCTACATTTCAAGACCAACCGAGTTCCACACCAATCAAGGAGATTTTGAGGATTCCAGTGAGCTTGAGACTCAACAACAAAGGCTTGGGGAAATTATGGAATAAATCATACAACAGAAAAGTTTACAACAACAAGAGTATGATTCTACTCTTAAAGCTTTTGAAAGACGCCTTGAGCAAATGGATAGAGGAATGGAACAAATACAAGCCCAAGAATCAGGATAATTACCTTCTCAAGCTACTCTTAATCTTAAGGGGTATGATTGTGAACTAACTTTGTGGAATGAAGAGGTTGTTTCAAGTTTAAACACTCCAAATGCCGATTTTTCTGAAAAATTTCCAGTAGCCTATTTCCCCACTCGAAACAGCCCCGAAGTTGATTCTATATCAGTTCAAGGTGACCCTAGTGCCAGCCTAAGTCCTTCTTCAATTGATTTTGCAATTTTGGTGGAAGAAGAAGAAGGAATCAGGAAAATCAGGGCACCTACAGCAGTTATTCCTCCTGAAATTCCTGTTCAGAGTTCATTTCCAAAATTTTCAGCTCAAGAGGAGGAACCAAAAGTTCCTTTACACATCCCTTAGCACCCCAGAGAGGATCCTCCTAGAATTAGCATGGATACTTTAAAGGAAGTTGTTGAGGCAGATATAATTGCTGATGAAGCTTCACTTGATATAGTGGGAGGAGATTTTATTTCAGAGAAAGCGGAAGAGGCATTAGTGAAAGAGGCATTGGAGGAGATTGATAGTAAAGCTTGTGACAGCCTTGAATTCGATTCTGAAGTTATACAAGACCCTTCTCATCTTTTATTTTGTGATGATATAATTGTTGTTGGTCCTAACTTTTCTAATATGGTTGTTGCAGATATGGTTGATGAAGCATACACTGGAGATGAATCTATAAGTGTAGGGGATTGCACTGAGCCCCAGGGACCACCACCATGACTGATACATTAGAAGATTCAGAGGACAAGTATGAAAGTGTAGGGACTTGTATAGTGGAAGCAAGAACCCAAGAACCACTTCTCTTAGCTGAATGTCCACCAGAACCTGAGATTGAAGTGGAGCATTTACATGACCAGGAGGAGACCATGGATACATCTACTCTTGTAGAACCTCCAGGTATTCTTCAGCATGATGAGGTAAGTATTCCTCCTATTTCTTTGGAAGAATTCATTGAGGTACCTAAAATTGATTTTGTTGGTTGCTATGAATCTTTTGATACATCTTATGCTGAGATTAATTGTGAAAAACTTATAAAGGTACCTCAGACTGATTTTGTTGGCTGTGATACACTTCCTGATACATCTTATGTAGAAATTGATTGTGAAAATTCCATAGAGGTACCTAGTATTGATTTTGTTGAAGATGATGCATTTCTTGATACATCATTTGTAGATATTGATTGTGAAAAACTAATAGAGGTACCTAGGGTTGATTTTGTTGGTTGTGATTCATTACTTGATACACTCTATGTAGAGATTGAGGTCGATTGTTTAGAAAAATTCATAGAGGTACCACAGATTGATTTCATTGGCTATGATGCAATTCTTGATAAATCATATGTGGATAATAATTGTGAAAAACTCATGGAGGTACCTAAAATTGATTTTATTGGATGTGATGCATATCTCGATTCATTTTATGTAGAGGTTGTTTATATTTCATTCCTTTCTTACCCTGCATGCATGCGGGAGGTATTTTCTTTACAGGGCTTTGCAGGATCCTGTAGGCTACTAGAATGGGTACTCAAACTTAACAGCCTACAACTTCCCGGAAGGACTTCTAAAGAGCATGCAGTGGGAGGGGTCGAGTTTACTTTGACTTGCAACTATTTACCCTAAGAATGGATTCTGAACCTTAATCGTCTTCGGCCACCGGAATTTACTTATGCGAAGATAATAAGGGAGAGATCTATGCAATATGAGATTGATCACATGAGGATAGTTCTCCCAAGATGGATGATCCGTGCTCTTTACCCAATTTGAAGGGGAGTTGTTTCTTCTTACACTTTTACTTCATTGTAAATATCACTTTCATGTTTTCAAGCAGTAATTTTTCTTTTAAAATGAGTTCTTGCTAATAAATGCTTAGGTAGTGTAGAATGAATAAAAGTCATTGTAGATACTATGTTCTTCTTGACACTTTGTTTCTTGCATGACTAGGAATAAATGTATCCATCTAGATTTTCTTATATCATTTTAGAGTCCCTTGAAAGCAAATTAAATTTGGTTGTCAAAACTTAGGATTTGAGCCAATGGATGAATTTCTTGGATGCTTGAGTACTACTTAGTTATGGACTCTAGAGTGATGACTTGAGATGAATTCTTTTTACCTAGTGAGAAATTAGCCTAATTTTGAGATACACACATGTGATTGTACTCTAGAACTTGCTTAGGTTATTTCAAAGCCATATTTCTATGATTGGACCACATTTATAGAGGTGAATCATTTTGTTTTCTATCTCATATCTTTTTTGCAATATTGTTGTTGATCTACTCTATATTTCATTTTCCTTCCCTAATCTTCATGTTCATCATAATCTTTTCCATTGGACTTGGGTGCCTTAATATTTCTTAATGTTACTTTGCCTGAGACGAACAAAAGTTTAAGAGTGGGGGAGGATGCAAGCATTCTATCAAATTTTGGATGACAATGTGAAGAATTTGCCAACATACAAGCAAAGGTGCCAATTGAAGGAGTTTGTATCAAGTTTAGTTGCAAGAGTAAGTAGAGCATATTCTTCCGTATTCATTATATGTTGTGATCAGAAACGTTTCTGTTAAAGATGAATTGAGCTGTACAATTTGAAAGTGCTGAAAGAAAAAAAAAATGGAAGCAAAAACAGAAACCAAAAACATGGTTGTAGAAAAAAAAAAGTTAGCAGCAAGAAAAGAAAGAAAAAAAAGAAAAAGGAAAGGAGAACATGAAGTGGAAGTAAGTGATGGGTTATATTTCGAATTTGAAGTTGTTTACAAGGAGCTAATTGAAGTTCAAGAGTGAGTTATTGTTTGGAAGATTGAAATCAGGAAGAAACAGTTTAGAAATCTGCTTAATCAGCTACTGATCACTACATGATCAGTCACCAATCCGATCAGGGAGGTGCCTGATCAGTCCCTTGACCGATCAGTAGCTGTCTAGTCCGAGCAGAAGGGAAGCCAGACCGATCTTTAGACCGAACAGGCAAAGACTGATCGGTCTCCAGACCGATCAACAGATGTTGGCACACCAAAGTCAGCCATCAAAGAGTCATGGTTTGCTCCCTACTTCACCACAGCTCTGATTTAACTAGAAGATACCATCAAAGGGTCAAAGGGCATTGGGATACATTTTTGAGTATCCAAGTCTTCCACTTTCTCTACTTTTTCCATATTTTCTTACTTTTTCATAATTCCTCATCATGCCATAGTATTTTTCATATTATCTCATCATGTCATATTCCTTTAATTTCTTTATCATGAATCATAAGTATCAAAGATCTTCAAATTCCTATTTCATTTCTATCATTTCATATATCTTCTTTAACATGATCTGATAAGCTTTTGTAGATGTGAATCCAAATCAAGAATGATGGTGAAGAGTAGATAATAAGCAAGCTTATGGTAGTACAAGAACCATGTTGTGTGTGAGTGAACTCCACCTTAATCAAAATGTAGAACTTAGGAAGAGAGCCACTTTAAAACTTCCTTTGCAAGATTTTTTGTGAAATTCATCTCAATGAGTCAAGAAGGATGAAGTATGCTAAGTTGTTGATTTAAGGACAAGATACTAGTCCATTGAGCTTAGATTTGTGAGAATTGACAACCCTAGGTAATTTCTTTTCAATTGCTTCTAACTATGATTGAGAATAATCTAGGGAGATACATCCTTAGTTTACTAGTTGGCTTGTACAAGACGCCCAAGAGTAAGTGTGGGGGGAGTTGATAACTACCATTTTGATGATTAATTTAGGCTCTCAAATCCATGTTTTGATCTATTTTTATATGCTTAAGTTTGCATTTATATTAGGTTTCATGAATCATCTCTATTTTGGCTTTTGATTCAATTCTTTCTATATTTGAGATATTTTGGGCATTCAATTTGAATATCATTTTTTATGTTTCAACTGACCATGGACCTAGATCAGACTGAGTCAAACTTGAGTCAGAATGAGCTTTGATCAAGGGGATCAAGAGGTGGATCAATGTGGGTCGTCCGATCAAGAGAACGGCTAGATCTAAGCCATCTGCCAACTTCAGGTCGATCCAAGCTCAAGATAGACTTAATCAAGTTCATGGATCAAGATCTGAAGTTTTGGGCCAAATCAGAGTCCATTTGACCGTCGGATCAAGCTCGAGAGGGTCTAAACCGTCCATTCAAAGATCATAGCAATCTAAGCCATCCGTTGTAGATCTAATCAGTCCAAACTGAGGAGGAGTAGATCAGGACCATTGATCAGGATCTGGAAGGTTTGGGCTTGATCAGAGCAGATCCGACCGTCAGATGCACCAAAGATGATCTCAGCCGTCCATTCCTAACTATAAAAGCAATTAATCCCTCAGATCTGAAGGTCGTCGCATCTTCGCAGCAGCCATTGTTCTTCTTGTTCTTTCCAGTTCTTAATTTCTTTCTCGTTTTCTTTCGCAATTTTCTTTCCTGATCACGCGACCACATCAACATCTAGATCTTCTCAAGTTTCAGATCATCGAAGTATGTTTTCTCGTTCATTTCGCTAATCCAAATCTCTCAGTTGACAGAGCTGCGGTGAGGGTTTTTCCGGAGTCACTGTGCTTGCCGATCGATCCTTTTTGATCGTTGGATACCGTCGTCCGGAGTTGTCGAAGTTTGAGAGGGGTTCTCGAAGACATTTTGAAAGTTTTGGAGATCGACTGCCATTTAGCCGATTGAGAAGGCGGAGATCGGGACAGTCTGTCAGCTCCTGATCGTTCACCACGATCGGACAGAGAGGACTCTGATCGGTCCCGTGACCGATCAGAAGAGGACCTGATCGGTCGGTTGACCGATCAGGAAGAGCAGAATAGCCGAATTTCCAGCAACTGAGCAAGGAAGCTTATCTTCGATGGTTTTTGAGCTAGGGGGTTCATAGCTCATCCTTTGTGTGACGGTAAAGGGATGTTTTGAGTATAAATTGATTTGATGTTTAATTTAGGATAATTTTGTTCCAAACATTTATTTTCTTCAAGTTGTTCTAATTGTTTCCATTACACTTCAAGCTAAATGCTTAAGCCAAGTTTTGTTTTAGCTTTCTTTAATCTGCAATTACTTCCATGGAATTAGTTCTCTGCAATTTATGTTGGATCGAGAGAACCGATAGAGGGGGGGTGAATATCGGAAAGCGTTCGGATTTAAAATAAGAGAAATTGCACAGCGGAAGATTAAAATAAAATACGCAAACACAGAGATTTTTACTTAGTTCGGAGCCTGGGTCGACTCCTACTCCAAGGCCCACGGTCGTTGACCGTTTACTTTGGGCAATTCTATATGAGGCGCAAAACAGTTTACACAGATTGATTACAGGAATAAGTGCAGTAAATAAAAATCACTCTTCTTTACCGACGTCCGGAGTAGATTAACTTTTTTTGGAGCAGCAGGACGTCGTCGGCTTGAGTTGGGAGGTTTCCGGAGCAAGGCGCGAGAGCAGAAGAGCGTTGAATCAAGTGTTGCTCAAGCCTTGGGGTCGAGGGCCCTTTATATAGGGTCCGGGGGCACCCGGAGCGTCCGGGGCGCCCGGAGCGTCCGAGGCGCCCGGAGCGTCCGGGGCGCCCCCCCACGTGTCACACGATCCGCCTCGGTCTCGGTCAGCTTCTATCCCTTCAAATTCGGGATCAGACCTTGACCGGGGCGCCCGGGTTGACCGGGTCAAAACTTTATCCCTTGGCTTCGCTTGGTTGAGCTTCGATGCTTTGCTGTTGGGGGCGCCCGGAGCGCTAGGGGCGCCCGGGACAGCGGGGGCGCCCGGAGCGCTGGGGGCTCCCGGGACAGCAGGGGTGCCCGGGAGCACGGGGGCGCCCGGGAGTTGAACTGTCGAAGCTTGCTTTGCCTTCTTGTGTTTTGTGTTCACCTTGGGGGCGCCCGGGACACTCCGGGCGCCCTGGTCAGCTGTTGCCTCATTCCTTTGAGGCTCTCTGAGCTGCAGACACTCGTTCCTTCGGTCCTGCATCCAGGGTTAGTCCAAAACACAATAAAACAATAAAATATTAGTTTATACAGCCTTGGCTGTCTTGGTTCTGACTTTGGGCCTCCAAAATGGAGCCCTAGGTTGAACCGACGCCTACTATTCCCTCTCGACGGGGAACGCGTCGTCACCTACTCCTCTCGGGAGAATGTACCTGATGCCAACCATTCCTTTGGTTGGACTTTTGCCTGGCGGTCCTTTGTCAGGTTTTGAATACCGAGTTGTCCTTCGCCCGGTGCCTAGCAGTCCTTCGCTAGGGCTTTAGTCCCAAGCTGGCCTTCGCCTGGTGCCTAGCAGTCCTTCGCTAGGGCTTTGTATCCTGGCATTCCTTCGCCAGTGCCTAGCAGTCCTTCGCTAGGGCTTTTTACCCTGGCATTCCTTCGCCAGTGCCTAGCAGTCCTTCGCTAGGGCTTTATATCCTGGCAGTCCTTCGCCAGTGCCTAGCAGTCCTTCGCTAGGACTTTTTAACCTGCACACTGGAGTAGCTTGTTAGATAACAAGTAAGACTTAACTTTTGAACCCTGTTGCCATTATCAAAACACACGTTTGACTTGGGTGCTTTCTGCACCAACAATCTCCCCCTTTTTGATTTATGGCAACCCTAGTTCAAAAAGTTAAGTTTAATCAATGCATGTAAAAATATTAAATTTTGTTCCCTCCCCTTGGAAGGATTCTCCCCCTAGATTTTTTAAAAAGTCATGGGGTTCTAAGTTAAAAAAAATTTTACTTAGAATTTTTCAACAGAAGGCTTTTGTATTTTCAAGAATGATTTTTGCACTTTTGAAAACTTAAGTTTAGGTACTTGGACAACCTTAATTTTTAAAGGTACATGGAAGAGTTTTTGGAAGCATGAGTTTAGAGTACTTAGAAAATTTTTTGTAATTCGAAAAGCTTAAGTACTTAAATAATTTTTGAATTTTGAAAAGCTTAAGTACTTAGAAACGTTTTGAAAAATCTTAAGTACTTAAAAACGTTTTGAAAAATCTTAAGTACTTAATAAAGTTTTGAAAAAGCTTAAGTATTAGGTTTTGAAAAACTTAAGTATAAAGTTTTGAAAAAACTTAAGCTTTTTCCTTTCCTATCTTGGTATTAGAGCCTTAAATGAAGTTTTGAAAAAGTTTAAGTACTTAATAAAGTTTTGAAAAGGCATGAGTGTTTTAAAAAACTTAGTACTTTTTGAATAAAGGATAGAGTTTAAAAAAAATTTTGAGTCTAAAAAAATTTAAACTCTCTCCTTTCCTATCTCTCCCCCTTTGCCATATATCAAAACAAACAGATAAATATAGCAAAAATTAAATTCCATAAAGAAAATAACTTTCATAAAGGAAAATATGATTTTGCTGTACTGAACCAATTCATGATAAGACTTGAACCAAATCAGTTAATTTCCTCTTGTAGGGACCTGTCTAACCCAATTAGCTACTTACTAACTGTTATAAATAGTAGTTTTTGCTAGGGTTAGTCAAGTTAAGTGTTTCTGTTCAGGTTAAATTAACACTTAACTTAATTGTTGTATAAGATGTATTTAGTGCCCCAATTACTGCAGATGCACTGACTTAAAGCATCTTGAATTAAGGCAAAGACCTAAGCATCTCAACCCATTCTAGGTTATCAATCAAAAGTACCCTAAGGTGCTTGTGAGATGCTGACTTCTAAATCTATAGGTGCATGCAGTGCTAGGGTTAGGGCCTAGGCTAAGTCCATTTGCGAAAAAGCCCTAGTTTTGAAAGGGGGTAGTTTTGAAGTAAAACTAAGTTAAAAAAAGTTTGTAAAAAAAACTGATTTTGAAATTAAGTAAACCAGTTTTAAAAATTCTTTTAGAAATTGATTTTTAAATCAAGTAAAGCAATAAGAAAATCCAAAGTGGGGTTAATCTATTCTACAGAGCACAATCCTAACTGCCTTCTTAGTGAGCTGAACTCAGACTCAGGTAAGGGTTTTGTGAATATATCAGCTAAGTTGGATTTTGAGTCTATATGTTTAAGTACTATTTCACCCCTGGCTACATGGTCTCTTACAAAGTGATGTTTGACTTCTATGTGTTTGGTTCTGGAATGTTGGATTAGGTTCTTAGTTAGATTAATTGAACTTATATTGTCAATAAATACTTGAGTTTGGTTGTAGTTAAGCTGAAAGTCCTTAAGAGTGTGCATCATCCATAAAAGTTGTGCTACACACTCTCCTAAGGCTACATATTCAGCTTCAGTTGTGGACAGAGCGACACAGTGTTGTTTTCTGCTGCACCAACTTACTAGACTATTTCCTAACAGTTGGTAGTTGTCACTTGTGCTCTTTCTATCTAATTTACAACCAGCATAGTCAGAATCCAAGTATCCTGACAAATTGAAGGTTGATGTTCTAGGATACCAAATCCCTACATTTAGGGTGCCCTTAACATATCTTAGTATTCTTTTTAGGGCTGCTAAGTGCGTTTCCTTAGCACATGTTTGGTATCTGGCACACATTCCTACAGCAAAAAGAATGTCAGGTCTGTTGGCTGTAAGGTACAGTAGACTACCTATCATACTTCTATATAGTTTGAGGTCTACTGGCTTACCATCAGGGTCACTATCTATTTTTACATTAGTGGTCATGGGGGTACTTATGCTTTTAGAGTTGTCCATTTTAAACTTCTTTATTAATTCTTTAACATATTTGAATTGATGGACGTAGTTTCCATCTCTAGTTTGTTTAATTTGTAATCCTAGAAAAAAGTTAAGTTCACCAACTAGGCTCATTTCAAATTCGTTTTCCATTATTTTAACAAATTCTTTTAGAAAGTTTGAGTTAGTGGACCCAAAGATTATGTCATCTACGTAGATTTGGGCAATGAATATATCTTTTCCTAGGGTTTTAATAAATAAGGTTGAATCAATTTGTCCTTTTTTAAATTCTTTAGAAGTTAAGTAAGTTGATAAACGTTCATACCAAGCCCTAGGTGCTTGTTTTAACCCATATAGTGCTTTAGTTAATTTGTAAACGTGGTCAGGTTTGTCTAAGTCCTCAAACCCTGGGGGTTGTCCTACATAAACTTCTTCTTTGATGAATCCATTTAGGAAAGCTGACTTTACATCCATTTGGTATAGCTTAAATCCTTTATGGGATGCAAAGGCTAACAACATTCTAATGGACTCAAGTCTAGCTACTGGGGCATATGTATCATCGTAATCTAATCCCTCTACTTGGCTGAATCCTTTAGCTACTAAGCGGGCTTTATTTCTAAGTATTTCTCCTTGATCATTTAGCTTATTCCTAAAGACCCACTTAGTGTCAATGATGGATTTGCCTTCTGGTTTAGGCACTAGTTCCCAGACTTGGTTCCTCTCAAATTGGGCTAAATCTTCTTGCATAGCTATGATCCAATCAGGGTCAGGTAGGGCTTCATCTATAGTTTTGGGTTCTATTTTTGATATCATAGCTATTTGACTAAGGTTTCTATGGGAGGATCTAGTCCTGACTCCTAAAGTTGGATCACCCACAATTTGATCGGTTGGGTGACTAAGTCTGGGTTTCTTGGTTCTTCTAGAACTTGGTTCAGCCTCAGGTCCGGCTGGTCGGTTTGGTTCTTTATTTGATTTGACTCCTAGGGTTGGTTCATTTGTTGGTTCGATAATTGTTTCAGTTGACTCATTAATTGGTTCAATAGTTAGTTCGTTTAAGGGTTCGATTAAGGGTTCAATAATTTGTTCTTGATCAGAATTTGATGAAGTTAGGTCTGGATTTTCAGATGTTGAGTTGATTTCTTCATCAAATATTAAGTTTGTAGTTTCTTCAATTTTCTTAGTTTGTTTATTGTAAACTCTATAGGCTCTACTTGTGGTTGAGTATCCTAGGAAGATACCTGGGTTTGACTTGGACTGAAATTTCCCTAAGTAGTCTTTGGTGTTTAGGATATGGACTTTGCATCCAAAGACCCTTAAGTAGTGTAGATTTGGGAGCCTATGGTAGTACAGTTCATAGGGTGTTTTGTTGTGTCGCTTGTTAATCAGAACCCTATTTTGGATGTAACAAGCCGTACTAATCGCTTCTGCCCAATATTGGTTTGCTAAGTTAAATTCGTTGAGCATAGCCCTAGCGGCTTCCTGTAATGTTCTATTTCTTTTTTCGACTATCCCATTTGTTGGGGGGTTCTAGGACATGAAAATTCATGTAAATACCCATTGACTTTACAGAATTCCTCAAACCGTTGATTTTCAAATTCTCCCCCGTAATGTGAAATTCTTCTCCTAAGTTTTAAACCATTTCTAAGATGACCTTAAAAAAAAAGAAAACGTTTAAGGAAGAATTTAATTTCTACTCTCCCCCTTGGCCATATATCAATAACAAAATATATTTTGAATGATGTTTAAAAAAAAATTATGTACAAATATAAAATATTTTTTTAAGTGGAGTTTTGTTGGTGCAGTTTAAAGTTTTTTTTGCTATACTTTCAAGAACTATGCTAAGTATTTTTATGTTTTCAAAACTCATAGGCTCTGATACCACTTGTTGGATCGAGAGAACCGATAGAGGGGGGGGGGGGTGAATATCGGAAAGCGTTTGGATTTAAAATAAGAGAAATTGCACAGCGGAAGATTAAAATAAAATACGCAAACACAGAGATTTTTACTTGGTTCGGAGCCTGGGTCGACTCCTACTCCAAGGCACACGGTCGTTGACCGTTTACTTTGGGCAATTCTATATGAGGCGCAAAACAATTTACACATATTGATTACAGGAATAAGTGCAGTAAATAAAAATCACTCTTCTTTACCGACGTCCGGAGTAGATTAACTTTTTCTGGAGCAGCAGGACGTCGTCGGCTTGAGTTGGGAGGTTTCCGGAGCAAGGCGTGAGAGCAGAAGAGCGTTGAAGCGTTGAATCAAGTGTTGCTCAAGCCTTGGGGTCGAGGGCCCTTTATATAGGGCCTGGGGGCGCCTGGAGCGTCCGGGGCACCCCCCCACGTGTCACACGATCCGCCTCGGTCTCGGTCAGCTTCTATCCCTTCAAATTCGGGATCAGACCTTGACCGGGGTGCCCGGAGCGCTGGGGGCGCCCGGGTTGACCGGGTTAAAACTTTATCCCTTGGCTTCGCTTGGTTGAGCTTCGATGCTTTGCTGTTGGGGGCGCTCGGAGCGCTGGGGGCGCCCGGGACAGCGGGGGCGCCCGGGAGCACGGGGGCGCCCGGGAGTTGAACTGTCGAAGCTTGCTTTGCCTTCTTGTGTTTTGTGTTCACCTTGGGGGCGCCCGGGACACTCCGGACGCCCTGGTCAGCTGTTGCCTCATTCCTTTGAGGCTCTCTGAGCTGCAGACACTCGTTCCTTCGGTCCTGCATCCAGGGTTAGTCCAAAACACAATAAAACAATAAAATATTAGTTTATACAGCCTTGGCTGTCTTGGTTCTGACTTTGGGCCTCCAAAATGGAGCCCTAGGTCGAACCGACGCCTACTGTTCCCTCTCGACGGGGAACGCATCCTCACCTACTCCTCTCGGGAGAATGTACCTGATGCCAACCATTCCTTTGGTTGGACTTTTGCATGGCGGTCCTTTGTCAGGTCTTGAATACCGAGTTGTCCTTCGCCCGGTGCCTGGCAGTCCTTCGCTAGGGCTTTAGTCCCAAGCTGTCCTTCGCCTGGTGCCTAGCAGTCCTTCGCTAGGGCTTTGTATCCTGGCATTCCTTCGCCAGTGCCTAGCAGTCCTTCGCTAGGGCTTTTTACCCTGGCATTCCTTCGCCAGTGCCTAGCAGTCCTTCGCTAGGGCTTTATATCCTGGCAGTCCTTCGCCAGTGCCTAGCAGTCCTTCGCTAGGACTTTTTAACCTGCACACTGGAGTAGCTTGTTAGATAACAAGTAACTTGCAAGCTTGAGTTAAACATTCATTCAACTAGTCCTTGGAAAAATATGACCTGAGGCCCCTCTACTACATTTTATCTTTCTAGCCAAGGGTTTTCAGTTTATAAATATCTAAATTTGAGGCTCACATCGTGACACTTATATTGGGCTCAATCAAGGGGTCCAGCGGGTCCACTCCGATTCTCAAGTTAGTAGGGTAGACGAATGATGGTGCCAAAGAAAGGAAATGTGCAGAGATGAGAGATCGTAACCTCTTTACCGGAGGGATTGAACTACCTTTTATACCCATGCAGGCCGACTGATCGTGCCTCCCTTATGGAGGCAACATTTTCGAGATTCAGGTCGCGCCCGCCGCTTTCGGTGATAGAGGGATATTTTTTTGAAATAGTCCGCGTCCTTATCACTCTTTCTTTAGTTGCGGCCCCCAGGCCTTCCGAGGTCGGTAATTGCGGGGACTCTGCATTCAGAGGCGGGCTCAAGGGTCTTCAGATTTGCTATTTCCTAAAATGCCCTTGGGGCCCTCCTTCCCGGGGAAGGGCCCGACCTTTTCCGAGTGCGACCCCCGCGGAGGGCCCGGGGCCCGAGATAAGAGGTTATGGCAAGTCCCGACTTCTTCATCCCCTATACCAGGCACGGGGTTTCCAACCCTATCAGTATTATTATTAAGGCTTTGAGCCGCCGACTTTATATTTCATCGTTCATAGTGATTTTTCCTCCTCTACCCATGGTTTTTTCCCGTCAAGGGTTTCCCACGTAAATCTTGTGTGTTCTCTATTGTTCTTGTTGTCGTTTTTTCATGCTAATCTCATTTCAAGTGGTATCAGAGCCAAGTTGGTTTTGATTTTGTGGATTTCAACTGAGATTAATGACAACGGCAAGAATGAAGTATGATATTCCGCTTTTGGATTGCAACACCAGGTTTGCGCTGTGGCAGGTTAAGATGTGAGCGGTGTTGTCGCATTTGGACTTGGACGATGCACTGTTCGGGATGGACAACATGCCCTCGACATGGACAAAGGAGGAAAAGGAACGTAAGGATCGAACAGCCCTATCTCAGATCTACATTCACCTATCAAATGAGATTTTACAAGATGTTTTGAAGGAAAAATCCGCTGCTGCACTATGGCTAAAATTGGAGTAGTTGTGCATAACAAAAAGTCTTACGAGCAAACTGGGTCTGAAATAACGTTTTTATTCTCATCGCATGGCAGAAGGTACGTCGTTAAGAGATCACTTGACCGTGTTTAAGGAAATCATCTCTGACTTAGAGGCTTGGAGGTCAAATATAACGATGAAGATTTAGTATTGATCTTACTGTGTTCTTTACCCTCGTCATATACGACTTTTAGATATACTATTTTATATAGTCGTGATACTCTTACTTTGAATGAGGTTTATGATTCATTATTTTCGAAAGAGAAAATGAAATAGCTTGTCGAAGGATCTGAGGCTCAGGGTGAGAGTCTTATTATTCGAGGAAGGACTCAGGAGAAAAGCTCTGGTGGTAATATCAGGGGCAGGTCGAAATCCAGAAATAGGGATAAGATCTGTAATTATTGCAAGAAGAAGGGTCACATCAAATCAGAATGTTACAAGCTGCAAAATAAGAATAAAAGGGCAGGTGAAAATTCGAGGGGAAAACAACCAGAGAAGTCTGGTGAGGCTGATGTTGCCGAAAATCACAGTGATGGTGAACTTCTCGTTGCCTCTGATGTTGATTTGAAGCAGAGTGAGGAATGAATTCTTGATTCTGGCTGTACGTTTCATATGTGTCCTAATCGGGACTGGTTTTTAACATATGAAACGGTTTCAAGTGGTGCTGTTTTGATGGGCAATAATGCATCCTGCAGAATCACTGGTATTGGTACGATCAGAATCAAGATGTTTGATGGTGCCATTCGGACACTTGGTGATGTGAGGCACGCCCCTGATTTGAAGAGAAATTTGATCTCTTTGAATATTCTTTATTCTAAAGGGTACAAGTACACTGGTGAAGGTGGAGCTGTGAAGGTCAGTAAAGGGTCTCTTATTGTGATGAAGGGACTAAGGAGAACCGCCAGTGTATATGTTCTGCAGGGATCCACAGGAATAGGTGATGTTGCCGTCACAAGTTCGTCTATGTCTGATTCTGATGTTACAATGCTTTGGCATATGCGTTTGGGTCATATGAGTGAGAATGACATGATTGAATTGAGCAAGAGAGGACTCCTTGATGGTCAAAGTATTACAAAGCTAAAGTTCTGCGAGCACTGTGTTTTAGGCAAGCAGAAAATAGTCAAGTTCTCAGTTGGCATTCATAACACAAAGGGTATGCCAGACTACATTCACTCTGATTTATGGGGGCCTTCTAGAGTACCATCTAAAGGTGGTGTGCTCTATATGTTGACTATTATTGATGATTTCTCAAGAAAAATTTGGGCATTCTTTTTAAAATATAAGAGTGATGTTTTTACTACCTTTAAGGAGTGGAAGGTCATGATTGGGAAGCAGACAGGGAGGCAATTGAAGCATCTTCGAACTGATAACGGATTAGAGTTTTGTTCTGATGAGTTTAATGCCTTATGCAGAGCTGAAGGAATTGTGAGGCATTATACAGTTCGGCATACTCCTCAACAGAATGGTGTAGCAGAGAGAATGAATAGGACTTTGATGGAGAAGGTGTGTTGTATTCTCCTTAATGCTGGGCTACCGAAGTTTTTCTGGGCAGAAGCCACTGTGTATGCCTGTTATCTTGTCAATCGCTCTCCATCAACTGCTATTGAAAGGAAAACTCCACAAGAGGTATGGTCTGGTACTCTTGCTAGTTATTCTGATTTGAGAATTTTTTGATGTCCTGTGTATGCTCATGTTGATAATGGGAAGTTGGAGCCTCGTTCGGTGAAGTGCATATTTATAGGCTTTAGACAAGGAGTGAAGGGATACAAACTTTGGTGCCCAGAGACCGGGAAAGTCATCATCAGTAGAGATGTTGTCTTTGATGAGACTAACATGCTTCAGGGGGCTCCATCTAAAACTCCTTATGAGGAAGATAAGCAAAAGACAAACACACATGTGGAGATTGAGATTGGGCCGATATCTACAGAGACTACTCCAGAGCCTATTTTAGATGTTGTGGATGGAACGAGCTCATCACAAGCACCTTCACAATATTCCATTGGGAAAGATAGGCCTCGGAAAGAAATTAGACACCCTCAGAGATATGCAGAGGTTGATTTGGTCGCTTATGCTTTAAACGTGGCTGAGGAGATTGATTCCAGTGAAGAACCTGAGACGTATTCAGAAGCAATTAGCTGCAATAATTCTGGTAAGTGGATAATTGCTATGCAGGAGGAGATGGAGTCACTTGGTAAGAATGACACATGGGACTTGGTGAAATTACCTAAGGGTAAGAAGGTTGTTCGCTGCAAGTGGGTATTTAAAAGAAAAGAGAGAATACCGGGAGTTGAAGAAGCCATGTACAAAGCCATACTAGTTGCTAAAGGCTTTAGTCAGATTCCAAGAGTAGGCTTCACTGATGTATTTTCTCCAATTGTAAAGCATAGTACGATTCGAGCCTTCCTTGGTATTGTGGTCATGCATGACTTTGAGTTGCAGCAGCTGGATGTGAAGTCAACATTCTTGCATAGGGTACTTGAGGAAGACATCTATATGCAGCAACCAGAAGGTTTTGAAGTCTCAGGAAAAGAGGATTATGTATGCTTGCTGAAAAAGTCCCTTTATGGTCTGAAGCAGTCACCTAGGCAATGGTATAAAAGGTTTGATTCGTTTATGATCACTCATGATTTCATAAGAAGCAACTATGACAATTGTGCCAACTTTAAGAAGACTGATGATGGATCGTTTGTTTATCTACTCTTATATGTTGATGATATGTTGATTGCGGCCAATAATAAGGAAGAGATAAGAAAGGTCAAAGCCCAACTAAGTAAAGAATTCGAGATGAAAGATTTGAGAGTTGCAAAGAAAATACTTGGAATGGAGATTCTGAGAGACAAAAAGGTAGGTAAATTATACCTAAGTCAGAAAGGGTATATTGAGAATGTACTTCATCGATTTAACATGCATACTACCAAGTCTGTTAGTACTCCGTTAGCTGCGCACTTTAGACTTTCAGTTGATTTATGTCTACAGTCAGATGATGTCACGACCCCAGAGGCACATGCTTACTCGAAAATCGGGCAGCATCTCCCCTGTACGGCGGACAAGATGGGGCATAAATACATAACACACCACCAATATAGCTCAGCCACAAGCGGCTGACATCACAATAATAAGTAAAAGACACATCCACACAGTTTATATCGAAACAAAATAAATGGATGGCTCAGCCATCATTAGCATAAAGAAAGTCTACATACCAGTAATAACGACAAATCCAAACCGATACCTGACAAATAAAAATAATTGCAGATATAAATCAGACACTAAATCAAACCAAACCAAACCGACACGGTGGGATTGAGGGACTGGCGATTGGATCCTCTCCTGGCTCCAAGAAAAGGCAACTACCTGCTATCTGAAACAAAAAGAGAAAGCAGGGGTGGTGAGTCCGGGCGGACTCTGCGGGTATATGAGTAGACAATAAGCATGACATAACAAAAGATATAATAGGTAGAGAACCAACAAGGTACAGTCCATAAGGAATATAGGAACACCTAAACATGCATAACATAAATAGAATAACATATTATAAAACCGAATAACAACTAAACATGTATAAAACAACGCAACAATAATAAATTCAACATATACATGCATGTCAAGTAAGTGCAACAGTCATAGCTCATATAAATGCATCAAACACAAGAAAATGCATAAATGAAATACGTATGCACATGATGCAATCACATGTATCACCCCTGACGCTAGTCAAGCCGCCAATACATCTCATCTGTATGACCGAATTGGTAGGGCTGTGACAACTGTACGCACTCCAATGAATACCACAGAAAGGTGTGGTTGAGTGGACAGGATGCTGGGGAGCCAACACTCCAAACCCCGATACATAGGGGGAGCTATCAACAGCTATAGTATCCCTCGATAAACAACGGTGAGGGTGTCACTGCTTACCTACAACTGTAACATGTGTGGCATAACAGGACAGTTGCTCGCACTCTAGCAACTACCACGACAACAAGTGGTTGAGTGAACTGAGCAACTAAATGTCTAACGACGACTTATCCATATGGAAGCCCAACAGTCGTTAGTATGCAACGTGCAGATATGGTGCATGCTACAAGATGCACAAACAACCGAAGAAACAACAATGCATCAAAAATCCAACAAGTCAACGATGCATCAATACAACCAACCAGAAATCGAAAACCAACGATTATGCACTTACACTACTAGGTAGGATATTTCTAATGCCAAATAAACCTAATTGTGTTTAATGGACTTCTAAGTACTCGTGTACAAGCGACACTTTACAGAACAGAAAACCAACAGGGAACTGTACGAATACGAATTTTGAATACTCAAAGATCAACGAAGAATAAGTATTAACGGCGATGTTTAAATAACAAACAACAAGGAATAAGGTCAAACAACCTACTAGATATAAAATAGTCATGCTTTAAGGTAAAAGAAACTACTCGAGTACAAAGGAGAAGTACCCGCCTTATAATTGTAGAAGTCCATAAACGAGAACCTTCCACGATCAACTGAACAAGTCCGAATCAAGGTCCTGTATCAAGAACATAATTTAGCTTTTTATTAAAAAAAATACTAAATTAGCTAAACGAGATACTCAACATGATTAGGATAACTCCTACCTATAATATATATTTAATTAATATATAACTCACAATACGTTTCTTTTTAACCTAACTATGATAATCATGTTATTAGGTTAATTTCCGAGTTAACCCATGAAACTACTAATTTATGATTTAATTAATAAATTTATTAATTAATTTATATTCCTATTATCATTAATTACTTAATTAATCAATCAAGGCATTTAGAGCAGGGATATTGGACTGATAGGAAACACGTGTCCAAATCTAGAAAATTTAGAGTACCTATCTTTAATAACAATATATAACGTAAGCTAAAACAACGAACAAGAACATGAAATAAATCCTTATACTACATCTCCCAAATCTTACACCTACTCAAGCTAATACCAAACTATGCCTACCTTGATTTCTAAATGACAACAAATATATATATTACATTCTATTCCTTTATATTATTCACCGTAACCAAATATGAAACCAAGCTCAACCCAGCCAACTCCAGAACGAGCGCCAACGACCCAAAACCGACCCAACACCCATCTGCTCTGAGTAAGAGTCCAGATTCAGAAAAAAATGAGCATAGAGGATACCCTAAATATCACGCTACAACGTCACATTCAACATATTCAATTCCCTAAAACCCAATTCTATCTTCCTCCAAAACATCCCTCAACAATCGAATAGAACCCACTGCCATAGTTTAAGAATCTTAAAACAAATCCCATCATACCTGTGCTGGCTATCGATCAACAGGAACTAGGGCACAACGGCATCGGGCAAGTGAAAGGGAGAAGAGGAAGAAGAAGAATGAGAGGAAGAAAGGAGGTCTCGGCGGCGTTCGGCTAGTGCGAAACCGCTTGCGTGCGGGGGTCTGCGACGGCATCGAGGCAGAGGCGATCGGGAAAAGTGGCGGCGTCGGGGAAAACCGAAGGGGATCGGGTAGATGAGGGAAGTTAGGGTTTTTAGGGGTTTTAAATAGTTTTTTAGCAATTTTACATAAAGACCCTCCAAGTTTGGAAAATTACAACTAAGCCCTTTAAAATTTTAGTTTTCAACAGATGATGAGGTTGATTATATGTCACAGGTTCCATATTCATGTGCAGTGGGATCTCTCATGTATGCTATGGTTTATACACGCCCAGATTTATCACATGTAGTGAATGCAATTAGTAGATACATGACAAATCCTGGGAAAGAGCATTGGAAGACAGTTTAGTGGATTTTCAGATACTTACGAGGGACTTCTGATATTTGTTTGCATTTTGGGAGTAATAGAGATGCAGTTATTGGATATGTTGATTCTGACTTTGCAGGTGACTTGAGTAAAGAAGATCACTTACGGGGTACGTATTCACTATTGGTGGTTGTGCTATCAGTTGGAAAGCTACTTTGCAGAATACAATTGCATTGTCCACGACAGAAACTGAATATATGACTATTACAGAAGCTTGTAAGGAAGCTATTTGGTTGAAAGGACTCTTCAGTGAGCTTAGTGAAGACTTGCAGATTACTACAGTCTTTTGTGATAGTCAGAGTGTCATTTTCCTCACGAAGGATCAGATGTTTCATGAGAGGACAAAGCACATTGATGTGAGGTATCATTTTATACGTGATGTTATTACTCGTGGTGATATTATTGTCAAGAAGGTCAGTGCTCATGATAATCCTGCTGATATGATGACTAAGTCACTCCCTATAGCCAAGTTTAAGCATTGCTTGGATTTGGTTGGTGCTAGATGCTGAGATTTGCCTGTGGGGCTTTTTGTGGAAAAAGTGGGGAATGTTCTTTCGAAGATTTGTGGATTTCGCTTCAAGGTGGAGATTGTTAGAGTTAGGTGACCCGAATTCAGTTTGATCCGGGGCAAAAAGATCGTGGTGCGACATATATTGTGAAAACTAAATTATGAAGAAATTTAGGGGGTTGTGTGGTAGTGGAGGTCTCGAGCCGTTAGGCTTGAGACCAGAGCCCACCATTGAGGTGAGGGGGCAGAGCCCCCGCGGTACGGATCATTCCCTATTTAAAGGGCTTATTTTTTAGGGTTTTGTATTATTATTATGGCTTTGAGCTGCCAACTTTGTATTCCACTGTTCATAGTGATTTTTCCTCCTCTGCCCGTGATTTTTTCCCGTCAAAGGTTTTCCACGTTAATCTTGTGTGTTCTCTATTGTTCTTGTTGTCATTTTTTTATGCTAATCTCATTTCAGGTACTATAATTTGGAAATTGCCTCCTTCAGAATTAAGTGGAGGACAATACTCTCTTCTTGCACTTTCTCTGATTTTGGCATTGCTTCTTTTCGAACCTGCACCTATCTATATATATACTCCTTCAGTGCATATCTCAGTTATTATATCCATGAAGTTGTATTTTATAGAGAGCATTTCTCACATGTGATTTTTCTATTTGTTGATAAAATCTTGTTCAAACGTTTCAATTAGTTTGTGTATACAAGATTTTTAGAGTAGGATGTGAACATTAAGAAGCAAAGTAAGAAAAAGAAAATGGATGAGCAAGTTAGGAAGCAAGGTCAACACATTGTCAATGTGCTCGCTCTCCCCATGACTAATTACAGTATCTAGGCTAATAGTCCCGTGATTTATCTCCTCTGTATTAATTTTGAAGCACATTGATGAATGTACTGGGATAAACGAATCATCATTTATCATCTCCGCGTGTCAATGCCTCCTCGCCATATTGACCATGTCAATGGGTTTACTTGTCTCTTTAGAATCACGGAGATTTTCATCCTAGTTTAATCTTTTGATGTCAAGTAGTTTGCGGCGGCATTGGAATTGATCAAATGAGGGGATCTAGAATGTACTATCAAGACGAGGAAGACTCAGGGTTTGAAGCAGAATAAATAAACGGTCCTTCTCGATATCAAGTACATGAAACATGAACTCAGGTTGGGAAGGGTCAATTTCATTTGAATGAATACATTTCTTACAGCATCACAAGGTTCACGTATAGCACCGCAAGGTCTATACAGGATGGATTGATAATACGTGGGTATTATCACCATGAGATCCGGAGGTCAAAACCTGGTAAAGCAAGTTTGCCCGTCCTCCCCACGCACTAGCCACAACATCCAAGCTAGTAGCCCTGTGATTTACCTTCTTTGTGTTGGCCCTGGGATGGGTTAGCGTGGGTGCTGGGGATAAGCGAATCGCCTTTTTCCATCACATATAGCACCGCAATTCCCTACGGGATTGTCTAATAGCTAATATATGAAGCATTGGCGAAGCCCTCATGATTTAACGGAGATGTTGAGACGAGCAAATCATCTTTTGCCACCATGTATAGCACCATAAGGTCCCACAGGATGGACTGATGGCTAGCGTATGAAGCATTACCACCATGAGGTTTGGGGTCAAATACTAGCAAAGTTAAGTGTTTGCTTTTCCTTATATGCTAGTCACTGTCTAGGCTAGTAGCTCCTATGATTTATCTCCTCTGTGTTAGCTCTCGAACAGATTGACAGGGGCACTTGGGGCGAGCAAATCATCTTTTGCCACCATATATAGCACCACAAGGCCCCTGGGGCTATGGTGTGATAGTCAGTGGTGAAATGGACTCCCTAAGTAATGAAAATTAGAATCTCACTCAGTCACATTACACTTTAAGAGTTTGAATTACTTGTAACACTAGATCATCTTACATGACCCATCTCATCTATACTTTCTGATTTATCTTTGTGGTTGGTTTGATATTTCTATCGGATTGAATTAATCATCGCCAAGATTATTCAGATAGAAAGAATTAGATATTTAAATTATTTAAAAAAAATCATAGTAGCACCAAGTCTTAATGTCCTTTTGCCCCCCCCCCCCCATTTATTTATTTGGATTTGGAAATTAAGTTTAATAACTAATAAATTAACATATAATATAACTATTTCCCAAGTACATTATCATAAATCAAATTTTCAAATAAATGAAAAATTATGTCTAATAAAAAGTTAGTCTAATATGATCAGATTGAAATTTTGGCTTACACATTAAGCTGGATTTATGGATGAGATGAATGTTAACTCGAATATGTATGAATGTGAATCCGTATGAAACATTAAGGGATAGAAAAAGTTGATTAAGAAATCAATTCTGATTTCTTAATTTTAGAGATTTATTTGCTAATTAAGATGAATTAATTAATCAAGAAATTAATTAATTAGTAGATAATTGATTAATTAAATATTAATATGCAACATCATTAATTAATTGATTAATTAATCATTTGAATACTTGATGATATGCATCAATATTAATTGAATAATTAATCAAATTAATAAATATATGGTTGTATTAATTAAAAGGCAATCAATAGCTTTAAATTTATCTTTTGAGAAAATCTTTCACACTTCTTAGGATTAAGCCTTCATTCTTATAAAAGAAATATCATTCCTTCCATTCAAATCATCCAATTCACTTGTTGAGTTCTCTTTTCTCTCTTCTCTTAAGAGTTCTGAGACTTCAAAAGTTTGACTGGGCTCAAAATTTGAAGTGTTCATTTTTCAAAATGTAAGTCATTGTATCTTAGAAGATAATGTCGATAAACCTTATGCACCCAAGTGAGGTAATATCGTCTTAAGGAAAGAAGGTCTAGCTTTCACCTTGACCTTAATACTCTTATCCGTAAGGATTAGTTTACCCAAAGAGATAACTTGACAACTGACGAGATTAAGTCAGTAATGACGATACCAAGAAGGGTGCATATATTATTCGAAGGGGTGCCTCAATATCCAAAAGGGTATGTCGAGAGTATAAATGGGACAAGATCCACCTCACCATAACGAGCTCCACCAGTTCGAGTTCGATGAGTCATTGTCTAGCTGATTAAACGAACCTAGTTGTTGGATCAATACTGCCAATTACGTCTCACTATATATAAATTTCAACAATCTTAAGACGATATTCGTGGTTATGATGACAATGGATCCCACTCCTACTGGAGAGAAATTAAAGAAATTCTCCATAATCGTCTTCAAGTGATGATAGTAAAAGGCACTGTGAAGAAAATGTACCTTGTAAGGTTATTATCAAAAGTTATTCTAGCGCATCTAAAAGTGAACCTTAAAGGATGAGAGAGTTATTTGCAAGGAAGAATAGAATTTTTCTATATAAGAATCATGCCTTAAAAGGTTGAATGGCAAAACTAAACCATGGGCATAGTATAATAATGATGGTCAAAGCTTTATGAGAGTCATTTGACTAAAATCATAAAGTTAAGGATAGTGAGTTTAAACTATCCAAAAAGACGGCTAATGAAAGACTTGATCAGATAGAAGGATGATACCTAAGTGGAGATCAAAATAAATAAGTTAGAAGTGTTAGTGATATGAGAGAAGTGTCCTAAGGCAATCGCCTTATGATTGTAATCATTTATTCTAATAAATGAATATTCACTATTTGAGGCTTGAGAACTCCCATTGATGAAGATCGGCGATCGAACAGTAGTGGATCAGAAAAAAGCAGAGTTTCTGCTGAAACCCTCAATCGTCTCCTCCTACGACGAGATTGGCTTCGAACCTCACCGGAATCCTTCCTTTATGACTCGAGATTTGGAGATGAGTTGCTTTGGTGTGGCCGCGTGATCGGAAGATGAAACAACGAAGAAACGCAAGAACAGCGAAGAGAGTGGCGAAGACGTGACGACGCCGAATTCTGAGGGATTTTTGTTTAAATACTTAGCAATGGACGGCTGAGATCATCCTGGCTCAATCCAACGGTCGGATCTTCTTTGATTGCACCCTAAACTCCCAGATCTCAATCCGACGGTCAGATCTACCTCTCCTCAGCTGGGATCACTCAGATCTACCATGGATGGCTCAGATCTCCTTGCCTTTTGAATGGACGGCCCACAGTCTTCCAATGCTTGATCGTCTCGATTTGAGTTTGATTCTGCCTCAAACTTGACCTAGGTCCATGATCCTTCAACCTACAAAAGTCAGATTCAAATTAGATATCAAAACATCTCAAAATTACAAAGATTTTCAATAAAACCCAAAATAGAACTACTTCATGGAACCTAGGGTTAATTCAAGATAAAGCATGTAAAATATGGATCAAACATAGGTTTTATAGCCTAAAATAATCAACAAAATGGTAGTTATCAACTCCCCCACACTTAAACTTGAGCGTCTCATGCAAGCTAAATAAACATGTATCCTCTAGATTATTCTCAATCATTGTTAGAAACAGTTGAAAAGAAATTACCTAAGGTTGTCAATTCTCAAAAATCTAAACTCAATGGACTAGTATCTTGTCCTTAAATCAACAACTTAGCATACTTCATCCTTTATGACTCATTGAGATGAACTAAACTCACAAAGCCTCTCAAGGGTATGTTTAGTGGCTCTCTTCCTAAATTCTACATTTTTGGTGAAGTGGAGCTCACTCAAACACAGCATGGCTCTTGCACTACCATAAACTTCCTTATTATCTACTCTCCACCATCATTCATGACTTGGATCCACACCTAAAAAGGTTTATTAGAACAATTAAGGAAATATGAAATGAATAGAATAAAAGAGAAGTTTAATGAATTTTTATACTAAAGAATCATTATAAAGGAAATAGAGAACTATGATATGATAAAGAAAGATATGAAAAGAGATATGGCATGATAAAAAAAATATGGAAAGTAAGAAAAATGGAAGACTTGGATACTCAAAATTGTTTCCTAATGCACTTTGCCCTCTCATGATAGCCTCTAATGAATTCCGAGCCAAGGGGAGTAAGTTTCAGCTGATTTGGAGGAGGTTCAATATTGAATTTTGTGTTCTGTCCTGTGCCAGCTTCACTGATCGGTCCAGAGACCGATCAGACATTTCCTAATCGTTCTGGAGATCGGACTGTGCCTCTTCTGCTGGAACTGGATAGCTCCTGATAGGTCTGAGTGGTCGATCAGGCTCCTCCCTGATCGGACTGGTGACCAATCAGGGACTGATCAGTAGCCAAACTGCAGAATCTGAAACTGTCTTTTGTCTAGATTTCTCTTCTTCCGATCAGTAGCTAACTCTTGACTTCAATGAGCTCCTTAGTTCCAACTTCAAATTCAAATATCTAACTCAGCATTTAACTTGCACTTCATTCTCTTTTCTTTTATCTTCTTCTGTTTTCTGTTTTTAGCTGCACTGTATTTTTTTTCTTTCCTCTTCCTTTTCTTTTGTTTTCTTTTTCATCTTCAGCTGCAATCCAGATCCCATAACTTCACAACTTCCAACTTGGAGCTCTTCAAGTCAATAGAGCACTAAGTTCTCCACTTGGTACCACTTTAAGCATTGAAACACCAAATCAAATTCAATTATAACCTTCTTGTGAAGACTTCCTCCTTTCCCTTTTGGAATTCCCCTCATAGAGCTTGAAATGCCGAATTATATTCAAGAGTCTAAGTATTCCACATGTAACTTTCACTCCCCAATTCTTGCAACTCTTCATTTTCTTTTCTTCTTTCTCTTTCTCTTTTTTTTTCTATTTTTTGCATTGCATCCCTCCTACTCTTCACCTCTTAAAGTCCATCAAAACCGATTCCCACTATGATTCAACAAAAAGAGACTTCCAAAAATCCCTTTTCAAATTATCACTTCTTACCACAACTATTTTTTTTTTCTTTTTTCAAAGCTCTAGCCACCTCCCCCATACTTAAACTTTTGTCCGTCTCGAGCAAAGTAATCATCAAGAAAAATCCCAAGTAACCAAGTCCATGGATAAAAATAGTTATGAGTAGAAAAAATAGAGAAGGAAAAAGAATAAAGCATGTATCAACAAGGATTATTGCAAAAACTCATATGAAAAGGGAAGTCTAAATGATTACCTCTATAAATGTGGTCCAATCATAGAAATATGGTTTTGAAAGAACTTAAGCAAGTTTTAGAGTACAATCACATGTGTGTATCTCAAAAATAAGGTCAAGTCCTCACTAGGTAGAATAATTCATCTCAAGTCATCAATCTAGAATCCATAACCAAGTAGTACTCAAGCATCCAAGACTTTTCATCCATTAGCTCAAATCCTAAGTTTTAACAACCAAATTTAATTTGCTTTCAAGAGACTCTACAATGATATAGAGAAAACCTAGAAGGATATATTTATTCCTACTCATTGAGATAAGGTGCCAAAAGAAATATCATGGTATCTACAATGACTATTTATTCAATCTACACTACCTAAGCATTTATTATCAACAACTCACTTTAAAAAGGAAGATTTACTTCTAGAAAACATGAAAATGATATACACAATGAAATTAGAGTGCCAGAAAAATAAACTCCCCTTAAGTTGGGTAGATAGCATCTTTGATGTGCAATCCATCCACCTCTAGCTCCTTTAATTCTTCAAAGTACTTTTTGAGCCGATGGCCATTGACTTTCCAAACAAAATTATTAGCTTCATCCTTGATTTCAACAACACCATAAGGAAAAATGTTAGTTACAAAAAATGGCCCTTCCCATCTCGACCTCAACTTACCCTTAATCAATTTAAGCCTTGACTTGTACAATAAAACTTTGTCGCCAATTTGGAATTCTTTCTTCAATATGTGCTTGTCATGAAAAATCTTAGTCTTTTCCTTGTAGATCCTTGAGTTTTCAAATGCTTCTAGTCTAATCTCCTCAAGTTTTTGGAGTTGAAGCTTCCTTTCTTCTCCCACCTTAGTAGCATCAAAGTTGCAAGCCTTCACCGCCCAATATGCTTTATGCTCTATTTCCACGGGTAGATGGCAAGCTTTTCCATATACTAATCTGTAGGGAGACATTCCAATGGGGTCTTGTATGCCATTCTATAGGCCCATAGTGCATCATCAAGCCTCTTGCTCCAATCTTTCCTATTAGGCCCAACGGTCTTTTCCAAAATTGATTTGATCTCTCTATTAGAAATTTTGGCCTATCCATTTGTTTGGGGATGGTAGGAAGTAGAAACCTTGTGGACAACCCCATACTTGCTAAGTAGAGTCTTTATGTGTTTGTTGCAAAAATGAGATCCTTGGTCACTTATGATGGCCCTTGGAATTCCAAACCAGCAAAAGATATGTGACTTGACAAAACTAACAACAACACAAGAATCATCAGTCCTGGAGGGAATGACCTCCACCCATTTAGAAACATAATCTACAGCAAGCAAAATATACAAGTATCCACAGGATGCAGGAAAATGCCTCATAAAATCTATTCCCCATACATCAAAAATCTCATAGAAAAGCATAGTATTTTGGGGCATCTCATTTCTAGCTCCTGTGTTCCCAGTTCTCTGACATCTATCACAATTCTTATAAAATAGATATGCATCATGAAATAGGGTAGGTCAATACAATCCACACTCTCATCTTCCTAGTTGTTCTTTAGGTTCCAAAATGCCCCCCACATGCTGTTGAATGACAAAATGTAAGGACTGAATAAAACTCATGGTCGGGTATGCATCTCCTAATTATTTGATCATTACAAAACTTCCATAAATAAAGGTCATCCCACACATAGAATTTAGCATCACTTTTGAGTTTATCTTTTTGAGCCATAGAAAATTGTGTAGGGAAAACACGAGCTACTAGAAAGTTAACAAGGTCTGCATACTAAGGCAACTCACCATGTATCGCAAGAAGGTGCTCATCTCTAAAGTCATCATCAATTGTGGTAGGAGGTCCATCTCCCTCGATTCTTCTCAAGTGATCTGCAACTAGGTTTTCTTTGCCACTCCTATCTCTGATTTACAAGTCAAATTCTTGGAGTAGAAGCATCCATCTGATTAGTCTAGGCTTAGCATCAGGCTTTTTCAACAGGTATTCCAGAGCTGCATGATCAGAAAAAATAACAACATATGAGCACAACAAATAAGATCTAAATCTGTCTAAAGAAAAAACAATAGCAAGAAGCTCTTTTTCAGTGGTGGTGTAGTTGGCTTGTGCAACATCTAGGGTCTTGGAAGCATAGCAGATGACATAAGGTGCTCCATCCATCCTTTGTACAAGAACAGCTCCAACTGCAAAATTAGATGCATCACACATTAGTTCAAAAGGTAAATTCCAATCAGGGGCTCTAATGATAGGAGCTGAGGTAAGAGCCTCCCTTAATTTCTGAAAAGCTGTTTTGCATTTGTCATCAAAATAAAATTCCATGTCTTTTTGCAACAATCTAGTCATGGGCTGAGCAATCTCGCTGAAGTCTCTAATGAATCTCCTGTAGAACCCTACGTGACCAAGAAAAGCTTGAACATCCCGTATGCATACGGGGTAAGATAAAGAAGATATGACACTAATTTTTGTAGGATCTACCTCAATACCTCTCCTAGAGACTATGTGACCTAAGACAATACCATGCTCTACCATGAAATGACATTTTTCAAAATTAAGAACAAGATTGGTTTCAATGCATCTCTGTAAAACCCTAGACAAATTATCTAAACATGAATCAAATGATGTGCCAAAAATAGAAAAATCATCCATGAAAATCTCCATGCAATGCTCTAATAACTTACCAAATATACTCACCATGCATTGCTGGAACGTTCCTGGAGCGTTGCAGAGTCCAAATGGCATCCGTCTGTAGGCAAATGTGCCGAAAGGACAAGTGAAGGTAGTCTTCTCTTGATCCTCTGGGTCTATGCAAATCTGAAAATATCCTGAGTACCCATCCAAGAAGCAGTAATGAGACTTCCCTGCCAACCTCTCAAGCATCTGATCAATAAAAGGCAAAGGGAAGTGATCTTTTCTCGTGACTTTGTTTAGCTTACTGTAGTCAATGCAAACTCTCCATGAATTTTTAACTCTAGTGGGCACTAACTCATTGCTTCCATTTTCCACCACTGTAACTCCAGATTTCTTAGGCACCACATGGATGGGACTAATCCACTGGCTGTCAGAAATAGAGTATATGATACCTGCCTGTAATAGTCGAGTCACCTCTTTCTTTACCACATCCAAAATAAGTGGATTAAGTCTTATTTGTGGCTGCCTAACTGGTTTGACATTTTCTTCCAAAAATATCCTGTACATGCAAATAGCTGGGCTAATATCTGGTATACCTGCTAAGGTCCACCCAATGACTTTCTTGTACTGCCTCAGGACTTGGAATAATTTTTCTTCTTGCTCTGAATCTAGGTGTTGGCCAATAATGACAGGAAAAGTCTGCTCCTCTCCTAGATAAGCATATTTAAATGATCTGGCAAAGGCTTGAGCTCAATCTGGGATTGCTCAGTAGGTATGAGTGATCCTTGGGGCTCAGTGCAATCCCCTACACTATCACACCTGTACTCTGAATCTTCTGAAATCTCAATAGAAGTAGGTGATTCTTGGGGCTCTGTGCAATCCCCTACACCTATAAAATCCTCTCCAGCTAAAATTAAATCTGAAACAACCTCCAAGTCATCCTCCTCAATAGCAAGTGCCCCTCAGCTCCTCTGAACTGACATCTCCTCTGGAAATAACAAGTAGACTCCCTCAGCAACTGAATCTGTATCAACCAACCCATCCAGAATATCAATGCTCATAATAGAGTGATCCTCTCTAGGGTACTTCATGGCATCGAAAATACTGAACTGGACTACTGTGTCTCCTGCTTCTATGGACAGTGTACTAGCATAAACATCTATCTTAGTCCTTGCAGTCTTCAAAAATGGCCTCCCTAGGATGAGTGGAGATCTATGTGCAAGGAAGTCCCCCTCCATGTCCAAAATGTAGAAATCTGTAGGAAAAATCAGCTCCTTCACTTTTACAACACATCTTCAATAATACCGGCTGGATGGGTTCTGACTTCTGTCTGCTAACTGAATCATGCGAAGAAGAAGACACGAAGAATAGGAAGAACAGCTGTGACACGCCACGACGCCGAATTCTTGAGGGATTTTAGTTTAAATACTTAGCAATGGACGGCTGAGATCGTCCTGGCTCAATCCAACAGTCGATCTTCTTTGATTGCACCCTAAACTCCCAGATCTCAATCTGACGGTCTGATCTACCTCTCCTCAGCTGGGATCACTTGGATCTTCCATGGATGGCTCAGATCTTCTTGCCTTTCGAATGGATGACCCACAGTCTTCCAATGCTTGATCGTCTCGATCTGAGTCCGATTCTGGCTCAAACTTGACCCAACATGACCTAGGTCCATGATCCTTCACCTACAAAAGTCATATTCAAATTAGATATCAAAACATCTCAAAATTGTAAAGATTTGCAATAAAACCCAAATAGAATTAATTTCATGGAACCTAGGGTTAATTCAAGATAAAACATGTAAAATATGGATCAAACATGGGTTTTAGAGCCTAAAATAATCAACAAAATGGTAGTTTTCAATCACCTCAAATCGGTCCTGCTCAATTCACTCAAAGTGTACTAGTGTAATTCTATAGTCAAGATAGACTAATACCAATATTACACTACAACCTTCCAATGGTTTGTCCAAATCCATCTCGGTTGTGAGCCACTACTTATACTTTACAAGACACTGATAACATGATCTTCTGTGTGACACCGCACACCATGTTACCTATAATGTAAAGTAACAGACAACTGCATATACAACAAATATAAAATACAAACACATGACCATTGTGATTCTTATTCCAAAATAGATGTTCATACATAAGCTAGGCTTATAGTATACATCCTAACACAGTCGACGAAACTTTTGAGTTTCTTTATTGATCTGGTTGGATCAGTCGATTGAATCTTGAGTAAATTTAATTTTCATAGTTGCAAAATAGGGTTAGCATAAAGATGTACATTAAAACTTTACCCTGCAAGATAAAGGTTAGCATAGATATATGCATGAGTAGTAGACAATAAGACCTGTCTTGATCTTAACTTAGAAACCACCCTGATTTGTTCTAGTTGTATCGGTGCCTAAGGTTTGTCCTAGCGAGACATGACCTCACTTCACTCTTCTCCAGGACTTACCTCAACTCACCTACCAAACATCGGGTTCTCTAGCGAGACATGACCTCACTTCACTCTTCTCCAGGACTTACCTCAACTTTTGGTTAGCATCGAATTGGCCTGCCGAGGCTTTCACTTACTTGATATTGGGTACTCTAGACCTATTGAGACTTCCTGCCAGATGTCAACCCATTTAGACTTCTTACCTAACTTTACGATCTGCCAAGACTGTAGAATTGGTGTCGTCGATAGAGCGGGGGGGGGGGGGGGTAATGCCCGTAAAATCCTCTCAATATTTTTCTTTAAAATATTGATCATACCTATAGGGATTCTTAAATAACATATGAATTCTAACATGAACCTTAGCATGATTTCTTATATGGATTAAAAAGCTAAGTACTAATGGGCCTTACATAGACCCTTCTAGCACCATGGCTATTAGTGGACCTTGGGTAGAATTTTAACATAAATAGAAATGAGTTCCAATTAGGAATATTAGCATGACTCTTGGCGGGATCTTATGTGGGCCTTGCCAAAAATAAGAGTAAATGGAATAAAAAACAAAAGAAAGAGCATGCACCAAGGATTGAAGCTTGGACCTAGAATAGAGGCAAAGCCTCATCATGCATGTACTAACAAGTTCACCTAGCAAGGGAGTGCTATTGGAAAAGAAAGAAGATTTTAGTTGAGGCTAAAGGAAGTGAAGAGTCAGCATGTGAAGAGGCACCATGCCCCTTCACTTAGTATAAAAGAAAGGGATGAGAAGTGAAGAGACACCTAAGTTATTTTTCTCCTCTTTTCTTCCACCAAGGCTCTTCCTCTCCCCTCTTCTTCCTCCTCCTTGCAGAGACTCACCAAGGGGCTTTCTCCTTGGAAAATTTCACAAGAAGACTCCCTCTTGAAGATCCAAGGTTTCCTACAAGGCTACAAGGGCAAGGGGTGTTCTAAGGTCAAGAAGGTCTTCACTCTTTTCTCTATTTAAGGTTTATAACCAAGACAACAAAAGGTAAGACTCCCTCACCTGTGGTATAATAGTTTTTATGTTGTCTTTCATGATTTAAGATTTGTTTGGGATCTATGTTGAGAAAACTATGGAATTAAGGCATCTTAGGGTTTCTGCCAAGCACCCTTTTAGGGTTTGGGATGATGTTAAAACCTCACATATGGTTTCTAATGCTTTCTCATGATAAAATAAGAATGAATTGTGAGTTGTGGAATTTTTGTAGCACCCAAAAGCCCCTATGAAGTTTCGGCCCTTCTTTCATTTCATGGCTAGGATTAGGTCTAACCCTCTAAGCATGGTTAGTATGATTCCCTATGATACAATGGATGTTAATTGTGAGTTATACGAATTTTCCATGTCTTTATCATCCCTCTTGGGTTTCGGCCAAGACCCCTTTTCATGGCTAGGAATTAGGGTTTGCCCCAATCATGTGTTCTAATGGATTCCTATGGCATTGTATGTATTGTATGGGTGTTATGTTAGTTATGGTACCTCACATATTACTTGAATAATGAGACTTCCATCTAGAACTTTCGGCCAAGCACCAAGTCTAGGGTTTGGGTTAGTCTAAGGTTTCAAGTGTACTTGTTTATGGCTTATTATGATGTAGATATATGTTCAAGCATGTTGTATGAATTTATGATACCTAAACCCTAACTTTATGTGCTATACATCATGACCTTGTATGCTTATATTATGTGCCATGTTTTAGTAGGTCTTATTCATGAATGTTTTAAACTATATATCATGAACACATGTGTTGTGAAGTATGCATCATGTTTATGTAGAATTATGCATGCATTAGGTTAAAGGCCTTGAACATATGTATGATGAGATATATATTATGATTATGTAGACCTACGCATGTTTATGTTAAATGTCATGAACCTATGTAGTATGTATCATGTTCATATGGATCCTACCCATGCATGCTTTAAGATAGATATCATGATCATGTATGCTATGTGATATGTACCATGTATGTAAAAACTTATCTATGCATGCTTACCTTATGTACCATGATCATGAAATCTTTATGAACTAAGATGATGTTTATGCCTTAGGGCATAATTATGTATGTATGTCATGCCTTATGAATGAAGATGATGTTCATGCCTCTAAGGCATAATGATGTGTGCATGACATACCTTATGAATCAAGTCTATGTTTGTGCCTTTAAGGCATAATGATGTTATGCATTAACTATGAATGATGAAATGCTAAGAATGCTTTATACCATGTTTCATGTATTAAGATCATGTTTATGTCTTTAATTATGCTATGTAAGTTCTATGAATGATGAAATACCAAGAGCATTTCCTATGATGTAAAAAGAAGCATGTGAAGCTAATTTACTTTATGGATGGGCTTGTACCGGACCCAAGTAAGGTCCAAGGGATGGGTTCCATAGAAAGCCTCGGTGCTGGGACTACCGTAGCTATCCTCGGTTCTGGGACTACCGTAGCTGTCCTTGGTTCTAGGACTACCGTAGCTGTCCAACAGGGATGGGCTCCTTAGAAAGCCTCGGTGCTAGGACTACCGTAGCTGTCATCGGTTCTGGACTACTGTAGCTGTCCCAAGGTTGAAGGTAACCTAGTACCCTAGTAGGTCGAGACTAGCTACCTCACATTTACTTAGGGATGCGCGCAAATGATGGATGTATGCATGTGATACAAGCCGGGGCCCCCCATGATGTTGAGATTATGTTTAAGTATTTATAATTATGATTTCCAAATAAGTATCCTTATGTTATGTGCACTTCACTCATGCATTCATTCATGTTATGCATCTATTCCATGTCAAGTATGTTATGTGCTTATATTTTATGTCAAGTACTTCTTATGCCATGAGCTCTATGCACTTTCATTAAATGATAAGCACTTCTATATGATTATGTGTATTCATGTACATCTATATGCCTTCTCATGTCAAATGTTTTATGAATACCTTCTCATGATATGCTTTTGTTTTATGATAGACGCTCTATGTTATGCCTTTTCATTGACTATATGTGACGTATAGTTTTAGTGAGTAGGAAAGGATCTTACTAAGCTTATGTGCTTATAAGTTTTATTTTTCTTATACCGCAGATCAAGCAAGAGGATACTAAGCTAAGGGAAGTTGTAGGAGGGGCAAGTGTGTGTGTGTGGCAGTGACATGGCAAAAGAAAAAAAAGAAAAGATCCTATTACTCAAAATTGTCATATGTCTTATGTTGCATTGTCATCTTTAGTTATCATGCTATACTTTATGATGGGTTTTCATAAAGAACAACTTACTAGGAAGATTTTATTACTTATGCTACTTATGAACAACTTATGTGGATTCCTATATCGTACTTTATTGCCATACTTATCATTGCTAGATTATGATGTTAACATGCTATACCATGATGTGTTCATTTAGAACAATAAGTTTAATGCAAGCATCTTCAAGAATAAGTTAGGATAAGTTATGTTTAATGCAAGCATATTCAAGAATGTTTTGTCTTGCATGCGTTTTATGTTATGGCAATGCTAAGTTACCAAGTAACCATGTTTAAGAATGATAGCTAAGATATGTCAACATGATTAAAGTTTTAATTGCATGGTTTAAACGCATACGTATGAAGTTTTAAATTATTCCGCTGCATTAAGATCTCCACATGTGTATATGTATGTTCACGTAGCGCCGCCTCCCACCTACATCATAGGGCGGGAAGGGCGGGCGTTACAGGTTGGTATCAGAGTGAAAAATTGCCATCTCACTACACACACATCAAGCCTTCTTCCTTCAGCTTCCAAGTAAGTACATCTATGCATACCTTACTTTATTTTATGATTCTAAAATATGCAAGTATGAATGATACCTTATGATAGAGAGTACTTTTAGGATATGTAAATATGAATGATACCTTACCTTACTTTATGATATCGAATACTTTAGTGTTTGATATGCGGCTAGGAATAACAATAACTTATATTAGCCTTACTTGTCTTTTATGAAGAAAAGCATGGCTAGAAGACAGAGTAACAGAATTAATGAGACAGCTTCATCTCCCGACCTGATGCAATTAGTGACCGAACTTCAGCGTCAGGTTACTGAGCAGCGACAACCCATCAATACCTTGATGAACCAGCAAGAAAATTCTACCACTCCACCGGTGAACCAGACTGTGATACCGTCACGCTTGCGGTTACGCAAACCCCTCCGACAGGCCCTGCCACTGTAGTACGACAAGAGACTTATCTGATCCAGTGGCTGAGGCTGAAACCGGAAAATTTCTCGGGTGCGGGCGAACCATGGGACGCCCAAGCGTGGTTCAAGATAGTGGAAAATACAATGGAGCTATTGGACTGGCCTGAACATGAGAAGATCAAGTGTGCATTATTCTGCCTTTCTGGGGACGCCAGAATGTGGTGGGAACGGGTCAAGACCAAAAGACAGGTGAACCAGATGAAGTGGACAGATTTCGAATCAGAATTCTTCGAGGAATTCTTCAATATGCGTGTCACAAACAAACACTATTACGAGTTCACAGAATTCCGACAGGGTAACCTCTCAGTCAATGAAGCCGTGAAGAAATTTAACCGACTGGCTCGCCTATGCCCCGAGCTGGTCCGCACCGAGAAAGAAAGGGTCAGACTTATGCTGAAGATGTTGCGACCCGAAATAGCCCTGAACGTGGCCGGCGGAGTTAACAGGCCACCAGAGTCTGCGATACTTCTTCACTCAGAAAGATCTAAATATGAGACAACGTCGATGGCTTGAATTAGTAAAGGACTACAACTGTGAGATCTTCTATCATCCAGAGAAGGCAAACAAAGTGGCCGATGCACTCAGCCGGAAGTGCAGTGCCACCTTGATGTCCTTATCGGTATTACCCCGCCCACTCGAAAGAGAAATTATAAATTACGGGGTCGAGATCATTTCCGGACGGCTTTCTACCATGACCATATCACCGACGCTGTTCAACGACATATTAGAAAAATAAAATGGTGATCCGAGTCTTCAAAGAATCAAGCAGGAGATTCTAGAAGGAAAGGGCGATGGTTTTCATATCGCTGACAGTGGAGTATTATACCTTAGGGATCGTCTATGTATCCCTAATGATCCGGAGCTGCGGAAGGAAATATTAGCAGAAGCTCATGGAACCCCTTATTCGATGCATCTGGGATCCATCAAAATCTATCAAGACCTGAAGGAGAAATTCTGGTGGTTTGGTATGAAGAGGGACGTGGCTAACCATGTCATCACTTGCCTGACCTGCCAACGAGTGAAAGTGGAACACCAGCGACCCGGAGGAGTTCTGCAGCCACTTCCAATTTCGGAATGGAAATGAGAAGATATCTCTATGGATTTCATTTCAGGACTTCCCAAGACTACGAACGGATATGATGCGATATGGGTAATTATGGACAGATTGACAAAGTCTGCCCATTTCCTAGCAATTAAGATTGTTGATGCAGTCTGACCCTGATTGTTGTTTTGATGTTGACATTGATTTTAGTTTTGGTTGATGATTATTATGATTATGGTTAAGTCCTGATCGGGGATTAGTCATGTTATGGAAAATCCTAACTTGGAGGGTTAGGTATGGAAAATCCTAGCTTAGAGGGCTAGGTGTTGAAAAGTCCTAATTCGGAAGGGTTAGGTGAAAAGTCCTAGCTTGGAGGGCTAGGTGGAAAGTCCTAACTTGGAGGGTTAGGTGAAAAGTCCCAACTTGGAGAGTTAGGTGAAAAAGTCCTAGCTTGGAGGGTTAGGTCCTAGCTTGGAGGGCTAGGTGTGGAAAGTTCTAACTCGGAAGTTGGGTGAAAAGTCATAGCTTGGACGGCTAGGTGAAAAGTCCTAACTTGGAGGGTTAGGTGAAAACTCCCAACTGGAGGGTTAGTGGAAAAAATCCTGGCTTGGAGGGTCAGGTCCTAGCTTGGAGAGCTAGGTTGGAGCCCCTGGATCGGTCAGGTGACCGATCAGGGAGTTGGCACGGTGCTCCTTCGTGGATCGGTCTAGTGACCGATCAAGCGATGACTGATCGGTCTGGTGACCGATCAGGGAGTATGCGTTTCACCCACTATTTGGCTCCTAATCTGTCTGGTGACCGATCAGGTAGCACACAATGAGGTTGAGTTGCCTTGCTGATCTGCTCCTGATCGGTCTGTGGACCGATCAGGGTCACTGTGCAGATCGTTCTGGAGAACGATCTAGCGTCGCAGGTTCCTCTCTATGATCGATCAGGACGGAACCTGATCTGTGTGGTCATGACCTGATCGGTCTGGTGACCGATCAGGAGGCTCCCTGATCAGTCCGGTGACCGATCAGGAGGCTCCCTAATCGGTCCGGTGACTGATCAGGAGGCTCCCTGATCGGTCCGGTGACCGATCACGAGGTTTGGACTGTCAAGCTCAGAAATCACCCGATAAAGGGGTGGATCGGTCTGGTGATCGATTCACAACCTGGGATCGGTCTGGTGATCGATCCAAGAGAGTCCCAAAGAAATCGCAATTTCTGATTGAGCGTTGGGGACCGATCAGGACGAAGCCTGATCGGTCTGGTGACCGATCAGGAGGCTCTCTGATCGGTCCGGTGACTGATCATTTTAATTCAAAATGCACTGTCAGATGCTCTGAACGCGTCTGAACGTATCCGATTCTCTGCGCTTAACATCTGATACACGATTATCTGCTTGATATGCTGTGCTAACACTCTGATTAAGCTGCAGGTGACAGGGAAAGATTCAAACCCTCAAGGAGAGTCAATGGAGGCCTTTCCTTGGAGCAGGTTTGTCTGTTTTTCCATCTCAGGTTGCAACGGGCACTGGTGCTGGCTGAAGCTGCTGACTGGGGCTGGTCTGAGGGATGCTCAGGGAGTCTAGAAGAGCTCAGTGGTGGCTGGTGGTTGCAGGTGAGCAGCTGGAAGCTGCAGGGAGATGTTGTCACCTGGCGTTCAAGAGGGAAACAAAAGGAGCGATGTGAAGCAAAGCAAGAAGAAGTTGTTGTTGCCTTGGTTTTGAGCTGTGATTACTTGCTGTGTGCTTGTGCTCCTTGTTGATCATCCACTCTTGAGAAGGCTACTCTGATCTTTGAAGCAACCAGCCCTTGCTTGAGCACGTGGAGGAAGGAACAAGAAGCTTCGAGTCCAACAGCGAGAAGACACGGGGAAAGGGTTCTTGCGTGAGATCGTCGCTGGGTTGAGCTTAGAGGGAGCTTGCTGTGTTCTTGTCTTTGCTAAGTGCTGAGTAAGATCCTTCTTGTGTTTCTTTGTCCTTAAACTATATCCTTGATTGAAACGCTGTGGTGAGGTTTCCCCACCCAGAAGGAGGTTGCTTACTATCCGGTGTTCACTGGGACTTGATCTGCCGACGATCAAGGGATCGCCCACCTTAAGGGCATGCCAAGGAGTAGGGGCAAGTTATCCCCGAACCTTGTAATCCCTCCTTGTTAGCGATCTTATTTGACTGTTCTAGTTTGTTTTTGTTTTCTGCATTTCTGCACTTCTCTACTTTCATTGTTTCCGCTGCGGTGCTACTAACGAATTGAGTGCAGAAATCTGATAAAAGCTCTAAGTCCAAGTGTTTGGCTATATTCACCCCCCCCCTCTCTAGCCATCCGGGTTCCAACAAGTGGTATCAGAGCATGGGGCTCTATTTTTGCGGATTAACAACCGTGAGCTATCATCCATGGCTTTGAGAGAAGGCTTTAGCACCACCCGACCTCCTTTCTTTGATGGCGCTGATTTTCAATATTGGAGATCAAAGATGGAGTATTACTTGAAGATGGACATCAACACTTGGTTCGCGGTGAAGGAGGGCTTCCAAAGGATGATGAAGGCAAGGAACTTGAATCGTGGCGGTGGACGACCGAACAAACTCAAAAGAGTGAAGCCGACGCGAAGGCGGTTGTCACTCTACAATGTGGCATGAACAAAGACCAACTCATCAAGGTTGGTCCTTTCACAAGTGCAAAGGACTTGTGGAACAAGCTCATTGAACTCCACGAGGGCACTCGAGATTCAAGAATCGCCAAGAGGGATTTGTTTCTTAACCAATTACAAAACCTTTCCATGAAGGAAAATGAATCGGTAAGTGAGCTACATAGCCGGTTCAAGGAAGTCCTCAATGGGCTTCATTTGATTGATGAAAAGGTTGAGAATCGCGACCTTGTGAGGTATGTGCTAAAAGCATTTCCAAGAAAAGATTTGTGGTCATCCATGGTGGATGCCTATAAAGTATCCAAGGACTTATCAATTGTTAAGTTAGATGATTTGTTTTGTGAAATGGAATTGCATGAAATGGCTAACAAAGGCTCTAAGGAGAAGAGGATTGCCTTAGTTGCAGGGGACCGATCGAACAAGAAGAAGAAGGAGAAGAAGAAGGAGAAGGAAGTCACCTCATCTTCATCCTCTTCCGAATCTGAGTCCGATTCCGAGGAAGATGGCAGCGGCTCCTCATCCTCCGAGATGGCAAATTTTGTGAGAAGGATGATGAGAAGGGGTCGACGCTTCAAGAGTAGAGGTAACTCTAGTGAAGTTAAAGTTGATAAGACTAATGCTTCTTGCTATGAGTGTGGTAGGAAAGGGCATTTCAAGAATGAATGCCCAAAGCTAATGAAAAAGGAGGAGAAATCCAAAAAGAAAGAAGAAAAATCCAGGAAGAAGAAGAAGACCTTGAAGGCCACTTGGGATGAATCCTCTTCAAGCTCATCCGATGAAGAGAAGGAGGAGAAGAGCACAAGGCATGTGACACTCATGGCATTAGGAGATCAAAAGAGCAGTGATGAATCTTTCAACTCCTCAAACACGGCTTCATCATCTTCGGATGATGAAGAGGTAACTTCTTCCGAATTTAAAAATATTATAGAGCAATTGCATGTTTAACCAATATGTTAATGAAGTCGAAAAATAAGGTTAAAGCATTGCAATTAGAAATTGATCAATTGAAATTATCTAGGGATGATAACATTGATGATTTGCATGTTGAAATGTTAGAAGATGAGATTAAATCATTGAAACTTGAGGTTGAAAACTTGAAATCCTCTAAGGTTGAGGATGTAGATGATTTGCATGATGATTTGCTAGAGGAAGAAAATCAATCATTAAAGAGTGAAGTTGAGAGACTCAAGAATATTCTTGAGAAGTTCTCAACTAGCTCTAAGACCCTAGACATGATCTTGAATGCCCAAAGGGCAGTCTACAATAGGGCCGGTATTGGTTACCGACCCAAAGAACCTTCATTCGTGTCTTTGATGTCTAGGACTGATATGAGACAATCTAGGACACCCAAGGTTCAAAAGAAAGTTATCAAGGCATGGGTGCCTAAGTCTTGTTTAGTTGATGCTTTAGGTCCCAAGGTTTGGGTACCTAAAACTTCTATTTTTAGAATTGTGTAGGTTATTATTGAGGGGGAGCATCTATCAACTTGGTTCATTGATAGTGGATGCTCCAAACACATGACCGGGGATAGATCATTGTTTACCACACTTCACAAGAAAAGTAGAGGTAATGTTTCATTTGGTAACAATGGTAGTCTTAAGGTCATAGGAATAGGAGACATTCAAATATCCGAATGTCTTAGAATTTCAAATGTCCTTCTAGTCAAGGGGATGACATTTAATCTCCTAAGTGTCAATCAATTGTGTGACACGGGTTACACAATTGATTTTCAACCAAGTCAATGTCTAGTTAGACAACATGACACCTTGGACACGGTACTAGTAGGAGCAAGAGTAGACAATATTTATCAAGTTTCATTTAAAAGTGCTACCAATGCTTTTGCTAAGTGTTTCATGTCAAAAGACGAAGAGTTCACCCTTTGGCACGGGAGGCTAGCACATGTTAACATGAAGAACATCCGGAAGTTGGCCAACTAGGGATTAGTCCGTGGCTTACCGAGCATTAAGTATGAAAAAGACAAACTTTGTGATGCATGTCAAATGGGTAAGCAAACAAAATCTGCATATAAAGGTAAAAGCGCTGTAAGTACATCTACTGCTTTAGATTTATTTCACATGGATCTATTTGATTATAGTACTATCATATCATTGAATAGAAGTAGATATTGCTTAGTTATCATTGATGACTTTACTAGATATACATGGACTTATTTTCTTAAATATAAGGACCAATCCTTAGATGTTTTCATTTCATTTTGTAGAAGAGTTGAAAATGAAAAATCATCAACAATTAAGACAATTAGAAGTGATCATCGAGGTGAATTTCAAAATCAACGATTCTTGGAATTTTGTCAAGATAGAGGGTATAGACATGAGTTCTCCACTCCTAGAACACCACAACAAAATGGTGTTGTAGAGAGGAAGAACCGTGTTTTACAAGAGGCTGTACGAAGCATGCATAATGAGTACTCACTCCCGAGTTACTTAGGGGCTGAAGCTATAAATATAGCTTGCTATGTGCAAAACCGAGTCCTCATTCATAGGTTCTTAGGAAAGACTCCCCATGAACTTTGGTTTGGGAAACCACCTACGGTTAAACATCTTAGGGTGTTTGGTTGTAAGGTGTTCATCCTAAACACCAAGGACCACCTTGGAAAGTTCACAGCAAAGGCTGATGAAGGGATACTAGTTGGGTATTCCCTAGTTAGCAAAGCCTATCGAGTCTACAACAAGAGATCTAGATTAGTTGAAGAGTCTTCTGATGTTGTCTTTGAAGAAATTCCAAAAGTCAATGGTCAACCAGAAGATGAAGTCCAATTCGAACTTAGGAGACTAAGTTTGAATGAGAGTCTAAATGGTGTTGATGGTGATGAATCCGATGACGGTGAGCCTAGACAACCCATTGATCAGCCGGATCCTGAGGCTGAGCTTGTGTCTAGTGAACCCATTCAAGAAGCACCACCAACACCTAGGCAAACTAGATTAGCCTTTAGTCATCCCCAAGACCAAATTGTTAGAGACATCCACCAGGGGGTTAGAACTAGATCATTCTTCCAGAATGAGGCTAATGAAGTTGCTTTAATTTTCGAAATTGAACCTAGGAAAATTGATGAAGCATTAAATGATCTCGATTGGATCATTGCAATGCATGATGAACTAGGTCAATTCGAAAGGAGTCAAGTTTGGGACTTAGTCCCTAGACCTAAGAAGACCACCATCATTGGGACCAAATGGGTCTTCAAAAACAAATTGAACCATAAGGGAGAAATCATTAGAAACAAGGCACGCTTAGTAGCTACGGGCTATAGTCAAGTTGAAGGCCTTGATTATGATGAGACCTATGCTCCCGTGGCACGATTAGAGTCCATCCGATTGATGCTTGCAATTGTAGCACATCGAGGTTTCAAGTTATATCAAATGGATGCTAAATCGGTCTTTTTAAATGGTTTAATTAGAGAAGAGGTCTATGTCGAACAACCTCCGGAGTTTGAGAGTACCGAATTTCTAAACCACGTATTTAAGCTCAAAAAGGCACTTTATGGCCTTAAACAAGCACCCCGAGCTTGGTACGAGAGGTTGCCGACATTCCTAATTGAGAAGGGCTTCGTTAGAGGTCAAATAGACCCTACACTATTTCTACGGAGAGATGGTGACAATATTTTTGTAGCCCAAGTATATGTCGATGACATAATTTTTGGCTCAAATAACAAGGGCTATTTAAATGAATTCATTAGACACATGGAAAGTGAATTTGAAATGAGTCTAGTGGGAGAGTTGATTTTCTACCTTGGACTTGAAATCAAACAAACCCGAGATGGGATCCATGTGCATCAATCGAAATACACACAAGAAATGCTCCGTAAATTCAATATGAGTGATTGAAAAGAGGTAACCACTCCCATGGCTACAAACACAAGATTAGACAATGATGAGAGTGGTAAACCTGTTGATTTGACTCAATATCGGAGCATGATAGGTAGTTTGCTATACCTCACAGCTAGTCGACCTGATATTCTTTTTGTTGTGGGTATGTGCGCAAGGTATCAAGTTTGTGCCAAGGAATCTCATCTAATCGCTGTGAAGAGAATTTTGAGATACCTTAAAGGCACAATAGGAGTCGGTCTTTGGTACCCCCGTACCGAATCTTTTGATTTAATTGGCTATACCGATTCCGACTACGCTGGATGTAAGTTGGATAGGAAAAGCACAAGTGGGGGCTGCCAATTTCTAGGCTCATCCTTAGTTAGTTGGACGAGTCGGAAGCAATATTGTGTTGCTCTCTCCATGACCGAAGCAGAATATATCGCCATGGGAGAGAGCGTTTCACAATTGCTGTGGATGATTCACACTTTGGAGGACTATGGATTAAGTTACAAAAGTGTGCAAGTGTTGTGTGACAACAATAGCACAATTAACCTAACCAAGAATCCAGTCTATCATTCTAGGACCAAACATATTGAAGTGCGTCATTACTTCATTAGGGATCATGTTGCTAGGGGAGATATTGTACTCTCACATGTAGTGTCCAAGTCAAACCTCGCTGACATTTTCACTAAACCACTCCCCGAAAATGAGTTTAGTTTCTTAAGAAGGGAGTTGGGAATGTGTCGCCCTTCATAGTTTCCAAAATGCATTCAAAACCCTTCATGATAAGTTCTAATTGTTGGGAAACAATTGGGTAACTTTGGGAACATCTCACACAAACTATAAGGTTTACCAAAACGTTTTTGTTTGCTAGAAATGGGGTGAGATGCTAGGATCAACTCAATTTCTCAAAATGTCAATGCATCCTTTGAGAAATTAAGTTGACGAGATAAAAATCACTTTGGTGACCAAGTATGGGGGAAACTAATGCATAACACATGTGTATTTGGTTCCATGATCATACTTGGACATTCTAATCAAGGAAACTTGATTGGAAACTTGAATTCGGCACAATCTTGGTTAAAACTTGTTTGAATGATTGTTGATTGAGTTTGACTCCACTTGGATGGAGCAAAGTGTTTGCTCAAACCATAAGGACCTTTGATCCTTGTTTAGGGATCAATTTTAGTCAAGGGGTCACCCCTAAGATCGATATTTGCCATCAGATTCCCTCAGAAATTGCGTAAATGCCTGAAACTGAAAGTTTCAGATCATATCTGGGAGTATCAGAAACCCTGATCGGTCACTGGACCGATCAGGCATAGGGCTGATCGGTCCCCGGACCGATCTGGCTACATCCTGTTGGGATCGGTTTACAGACCGATCAGAGGTATCACAGAGACTTAACGAAAATCTGACCAAACATTCTGTGCTAGCCTGGATCAGTCCCCGGACCGATCTGGCACCCTGTGGTGATCGATCCACAGACCGATCAGGAGGCCTTCTCAAATATCATCCAACCCTACTGTTTGCTTCCTGATCGATCAGCCGATCGATCGGGATCCTGCCTGATCGGTCACCCGACCGATCAGGACCAGGCCAACCGATCCACCAAGCAAATAACTTCGCAAAAAACCTCTCATTGCCGAACCCTAGCGCCGAACCTCACTACCTTGCATCTCTTCACTTCGTGCGAGAGCCTTCCTCATCTCCTTCCTCTTGCGAGTGCGCGCGTGCGGTTCTGAGAGGGTTCCAACGAGCTCTTTCTTCTTCCTGCGAGTTTCTTTCTCGCTGTAGGGCTTTGCGATCATCTCTTGCGCCGAGAGCTTCTCCTGCGCAAGCCTTTTCCCTCCAGACTTCAAGAACTTCACCAATGGCACCAAAGTGAGTTTTTGGCTTAGTTTTTCTTGCAAATCGATTCATAGTATATGTATTTGCGCTAATTATGGCCTTTATTTTGATTTTCTTGTTGTGCCGTGACCTCTTGTTTTGGTCGTGACCCATCTGTGCCATATCTTACCCTTGATCAATTCTACCTTATCCTTAAATTGTGTTCTTATGATCGATTGCATCTTATGTTCACATGATTATTGTGTTGTGATCAAATCTTGGGTCTATGATTCAACCTGTGTTCTATGATCAAATCACTATTGCTCATTTGACTTAACCTATGTGCATGATCTATTCCATTCTTTAGAAAATCATCTAAGGGAAAGGAACCCATAGAGGGCAGCTCGAAGGGCAAAGGCCCGTCATCATCTACACCTCCTTCGGGACCTCCTCCACCTCCACACACTAGGTTTCAAAACATTCATTATGCTCTAGATTTTCTATGGCACAACTTCAAACTGATGCCATGTCGGACTGTGGATCAAATCTTTATCTACGAACATTGTCCCTCAGTTCGGCGAATTATTGAACATTATAATCTTCAATCCATTCTATACCTTGAGAGGCCAATCAATCTTGATTTGGTTTCTGAATTCTATAATAACATGGTCAGTGGGGAGGGTACGGGATGGAAAACCCGTGTTGCTAGTGTCGACCTTACTTTTAATCGATCTATTTTCACTGACTTTCTTGGCTGTCACCGATCAGAGAATGATTTTTCTCTATGTCCTTATCTTCCTGATCCTCTTCCGGTACCCTTTGATGGAGCCACTCCTGATTCCATCTACGAGTATTTTCTAGGCCATCCCAGGCCAAAGGGTTCCGGTGAGCGCACCCGTGATTTTCCCACATTTCTTGCTCTTTGTCTTTCCCCCATTGAGTATGTTTTGTTTAAGATCATCACAAATTGTCTCCTTCTGACTACTTCAAAACACCTAGATGAGATTTACCCGTTCCACTGCTTGATGCTCTATGGGATGCATCAGCAGTTAGACTTTGACCCAGTGGCTTCAGTCTATTTCTCCATCATAGTCCACAGTCAGATGTACGGCCAGACGGTGTACATGCCTTTTGGCCACATCATTACTGCTTGGCTCTAGTCCATAGGTATCGATGTTTCACAGGGCCGCATTGTGCCCATGGTTCGCCAGGACTGCCGTCTGGATCGTCGCATGCTCGCTCAGTCCGGCATTGTTGTCGGGTCGCAGGGGCTAAGGTGGAAGAATCAACGACATGTGGGGGAGTTATCAGGTGCAGTTCCTGATCAGGAGCCATCCACTGGTGCTGAGGATTATGATGAGTGGGCTCCTGATCTACGCTGGCAGGTTGCGGAGTTAGAGCAGTTGATGCAGCGCGAGCTACACATTTCCGAGCTCTGGCACCAGGAGGTCAGCTCGAAGTTTCAGTCTTTCGATTGCCGGCTCGATGCTCTCGCATCCGACGTCTCTGAGATCAGCTCACTACAGGACACATGGTATGAGGAGTGGTATCATCATACGTTTCCTGATGGTGCGTCCCCGAGGTGTTATATATATTGTTGATTCTTCAGACGATGAGCATTGATGGCATTGACTCTTTTGATGACTGTTATATTTGGTTGTGCTCAGTTCCTTTTAAGGTGTCTTGACTTTGATGCGATATGATGCATCTGATATTTTGCATGTATTTTTGACTTATCATGTTTAGGATGTTGGCTTATTTGTGTTCACATAAGTACTATCTATCTATATGCCTCATTCTATATGATTATGTTGCTTATGATACCTTGCCCATATGATATATATGTTTGTGTTACCATGCCCTACTCTTGTCATATGTGTTCATATATTTTTCAAAATTCAAATCATATCTTTGTTGTTTTGGGATACCTCTAGGGTTGAAGGGGAGTATGGTTAAACTTAACAGCCCCTCTAGACCCTTTTCGATGTTCGACAAAGGGGGAGAGTGTTGGTTGATGAAGTTTAGGATGATTATATTGTAGGGGGAGGATCTTGATTCCCCTATGATTCTGAAAGTTGAGAAATTGATTGAGAATCCCTAAACGTAAAATCGAATTGTCAAACAACAAAAAGAGGGAGATTGTTGATGCAGTCTGACCCTGATTGTTGTTTTGATGTTGACATCAATTTTAATTTAGGTTGATGATTATTATGATTATGGTTAAGTCCTGATTGGGGATTAGGCATGTTATGGAAAATCCTAACCTGGAGGGTTAGGTATGGAAAAACCTAGCTTGGAGGGCTTAGGTGTTGAAATGTCCTAATTCGGAAGGGTTGGGTGAAATGTCCTAGCTTGGAGGGCTAGGTGAAAAGTCCTAACTTGGAGGGTTAGGTGAAAAGTCCCAACTTGGAGAGTTAGGTGAAAAAGTCCTGGCTTGGAGAGTCAGGTCCTAGCTTGGAGGGCTAGGTGTGGAAAGTTCTAACTCAGAAGGTTGGGTGAAAAATCCTAGCTTGGAGGGCTAGGTGAAAAGTCCTAACTTGGAGGGTTAGGTGAAAAGTCCCAACTGGAGGGTTAGTGGAAAAAACCCTGGCTTGGAGGGTCAGGTCCTAGCTTGGAGGGCTAGGTTGGATGAAACCCTTGCTTGGAGGGCTAGGTTGGAGCCCCTGGATCGGTCTGGTGACCGATCAAGGAGTTGGCACGGTGCTCCTTCGTGGATCGGTCTGGTGAGATCGGTCTGGTGACCGATCCAGCGATGACTGATCGGTCTGGTGACCGATCAGGGAGTACGCATTTCACCCACTGTTTGGCTCCTGATCGGTCTGGTGACCGATCAGGGAGCACACAGTGAGGTTGAGTTCCCTTGCTGATCTGGATCACTGTGCAGATTGTTCTGGAGAACGATCCAGCGTCGCAGGTTCCTCTCTATGAACGATCAGGATGGAGCCTGATCTTTGTGGTCATGACCTGATCGGTCTGGTGACCGATCAGGAGGCTCCCTGATCGGTCCGGTGACCGATCAAGAGGTTTGGACTGCGAAGCTCAGAAATCATCCGATAAAGGGGTGGATCGGTCTGGTGATCGATCCACAACCTGGGATCGGTCTGGTGATCGATCCAGGAGAGTCCCAAAGAAATCGCGATATCTGATTGAGCATTGGGGACCGATCAGGACGAAGCCTGATCGGTTTGGACCCAGCCTGATCGGTCTGGTGACCGATCAGGAGGCTCTTTGATCGGTCCAGTGACCGATCACTTTAATTCAAAATGCACTGTCAGACGCTCTGAACGCGTCTGAACGTATCCGATTCTCTGCGCTTAACATCTGATACACGATTTTCTACTTGATATGCTGTGCTAACACTCTGATTAAGCTGCAGGTGACAGGGAAAGATTCAAACACTCAAGGAGAGTCAATGGAGGCCTTTCCTTGGAGCAGGTTTGTCTGTTTTTCCATCTCAGGTTGCAACGGGCACTGGCGCTGGCTGGAGCTGCTGACTGGGGTTGGTCTGAGGGAAGCTCAGGGAGTCCAGAAGAGCTCAGTGGTGGCTGATGGTTGTGTTGGTTCCGGGTGCATGTTGACAAGGATACGGGTTCGTAAAATTTTAAATTTTTACGTGCAGCGGAAGAATTAGCATAAAATAATTTCTCAAATTATTTTAACCACGTATCTAGCATGCAACCTTATGATGTGTGGACATGATCATAAATGAAAACTTTGCGGAAAAGTAAACTAATTTACTTTGTACCTCTCGTAACTCGAAGTAAGGGACGAGATCCAACCGTAGCGTCCCTTGGAAGCTCCGCCTCTATTCGCGTCCACGCTGAGTTCTCTTCGGGATGACTTCGCAAAGACACGAGTTTTGTGCCGACGAGAACTACTAGATTCTCCAAAGGCACTACTAGAAGATCAAGAGAGAAGAAAGGAAACTAACCACCAAGTTAACGGAATCAAAATTCCGGGAAGGAAGGAGTTGCGACCCGCTTCTTCTTCTTCTTCTTTGGCACCTTCTTGGTGGAGACCGCTCACGGCAACCCTAGGATGCGCCGGCCCTAGGAGGGATGTGCGCCGGCCCTAGCACAAGGAAAGGGGGGCGCCGGCCCTAGGAATAAGAGAGAAGGAGAGGGAGAGATTAAGAGAGAGAGGGAGAGAATTAATCTATTGATTACTCTATTGAGCAATTCAAGCCTAACCTTGGTTCCTTTATATAGTAGTCTCTCCCTTGCCAAGTCTCCCCTTTAACGGAATTTTTCATAAGAAATTATCCTATAAATTTTCTTATGAATTATTCCGTTTAAGCCAAGTTTTATTATAACTAACTTTATAATAAAAGAAATATATCTCTCCTTTTATTATGGAATAAATTTTACAAGAAATTTATAAATTCTCTTTATTATGGAAAAATCAATTCATAATTGATTTTATAAAATTAAAATAAACCATTCCATGGATCATTTTAATTTCCATAAAAAGAATAAATTTCTATAAATTTATTTATATAAATTTCTTTATACAAATTTATTTATCCATAATTTATAAAACAAATCGCACTTGATTTATTTTATAAAATAAACCAAATAAATTGGTTCTCTCTTTTATTGTGGCCGGCCAAACCAAAGAGGGTGGGCACCCTCTTTGGCCGGCCACTTCAAGCCCAATCCATCGCGAATTAAACTCATTTAATTCGCCCGATAAGCCTTCAAAAGACTTAGCCATTTTAAGCTTCCATTGCGCCTCTGATTAATTCAGATTCGGCTTGTTTCTCTTGATTGGAAAATCCAATTTTCAACTCGTTTTAAATCCCTCGGATTACTCGTAGTGCGTGTGACTAAATAGGCTTTCGATTTATGTTGGCCGTCTATAATCAACTAATTATAGAACGATCATGAGTGGCACCTAGTAGTACATCATGACCCCCAATTAATCGAAAGATCAACGGTTGACCTCAGAAATATTTCTGAAACCCTTCAGCAGCTCTAATAAATCGTGCCCCATTCCCTTCACCATCTTATACCCACTTGGTTCAGGACATGGTCTGTTTGTGTCAGTCCCCACTAGACTGACTACGTCACACCTAGCCCAAGTAGTGTCTTTCTCGTCCTTTGGATTTCTAATTACTCTCATGTATTTAAGAGGCTTATACTCTAAACATGATATGCTCTGGCCAGAGGCTTTGAGTAACAATCCGACGATAGGCCTGGGTATACATCTCCTCGCAAGGAGTGGTGAATCCTTTGTAGGCTGTTCAAACATCTTCGGGCACTTCGGCTTATACCCAATTATCCTGGGTCCACACCTCCTTGGAGATGCTTGCTTATGATGTTAAAGTATAAGTCTCCATGACCAAGATGACTTGAACACTGCAAGTCAAAGGAACATCGCACTTAAGCTGCAGTAAGAACTTCATTGACATATCTATATAGATTACCATATGAAGTTTTACAGCTAGTCACTCCAATGAACTAGTTCCCTTAACTAGCATCCATGTTTATCTCCGGACATCCCAATGTCACCAGCCATTGAGAATCAGCTGATTAGAGAATAACCCATGCTAGTCTCAACAGAATTGATAGTGTCCGTTTTTATCAATTCATCGACTAGGGATATTTTCAATACTTCACAATTGCACATGTAGAGATAATCACTAGTTGTGATCCCATCAGAAATTCTCTTATGCTGTGAATTGTATTGCAGTGATTCAGTAGATGAGTTTAAGATCCCAATCAAATACACTAACATGTATACTCAAATAGTGAATTATCATTTATTAAAATAAATGTTTACAATCATAAGGTGATTGCCTTGGGACACTTCTCTCATATCACTAACAGGTTGCAGGTGAGCAGCTGGAAGCTGCAGGGAGATGTTGTCACCTGGCGTTCAAGAGGGAAACAAAAGGAGAGATGTGAAGCAAAGCAAGAAGAAGTTGTTGTTGCCTTGGTTTTGAGATGTGATTACTTGCTGCGTGCTTGTGCTCCTTGTTGATCATCCACTCTTGAGAAAGCTACTCTGATCTTTGAAGCAACCAGCCCTTGCTTGAGCACTTGGAGGAAGGAACAAGAAGCTTCGAGTCCAATAGAGAGAAGACACGGGGAAAGGGTTCTTGCGTGAGATCGTCGCTGGGTGGAGCTCAGAGGGAGCTTGCTGTGTTCTTGTCTTTGCTAAGTGCTGAGTAAGATCCTTCTTGTGTTTCTTTGTGCTTAAACTATATCCTTGATTGAAACGTTGTGGAGAGGTTTCTCCACCGAGAAGGAGGTTGCTTACTATCCGGTGTTCACCGGGGCTTGATCTGCCGACGATCAAGGGATCACCCACCTTAAGGGCACGCCAAGGAGTGGGGGCAAGTTATCCCTGAACCTTGTAAACCCTCCTTGTTAGCGATCTTGTTTGACTGTTCTAGTTTGTTTTAGTTTTCTGCATTTCTGCACTTCTCTACTTTCATTGTTTCCACTGCGGTGCTACTAACGTATTGAGTGCAGAAATCTGATAAAAGCTCTAAGTCCAAGTGTTTGGCTATATTCACCCCCCCCCCCTCTCTAGCCATCCGGGTTCCAACAAAGATGACCTATTCGATTGAGCAACTAGCTCAATTATATGCTTAGGAGATAATCAGACTTCACAGAGTTCCTAATTTAGCGACCCGCCTTCTCTGCTTCAGACGGATCGTTACTTCTCTCTACTTCACGACTTTTGATACATGACTAAAAATGCGGAAATCTTTTTTTTTTAAACTTTTAAATTCACCTAACAATTATATTCTAACTTAAGCAATCATGCATAATAACATATCACACTTTCTATCTCAAAAGCTCGCAAATGGTACACTTTGAAGCTTGCCTCGCCCAACACCACAATCGGGTATCAGTCGACTGATACTGTATCAGTCGACTGGTAGGCCTGAATTCAGAAAACTCAGGTTTCGGCAGTTGCTTCACAGCTCCTCCAAACCTATAATTTCGAGCCATATGGAATCATGACACCATTTCTACACTCTATGACAGTTTTCAAATGAGTTTAGCCAATCAAAACGAATCCATAAACTTGAAATTTGGACTTTTGCGGAAGAAAATAAACTAATCAAGTTATATGAACTTTAACACTAAAGTTTGTACCAATCTTGACTTCTATACATTCATGACACCAAATACATGTTCTATGACCTTGCTAAAGCATTATGAAATGTGAATGCAACTTTTCTAAACATATTTAAGCAATGAAACTTATTTCAAAGAAGAAATTGATACTATCTTGGCACATGCATCCATTTATCTAACAAAGTATCAATATCTCCATCTACTCACATTTCTACTCATCCAATGCAATCATAAGAATATATAGGTTAAAAGAAATGACATGGAATCTTTACTCTAAGAAATTGAGTATGTAAAACTATCCAAAACTTAAATGTTCGCTAAACTCCACAAAACAAGAACTTGAAATTCAAATGAACTATAACATTGCGAATTAAACAACTAAATTGTCTTGTGCCAAAGATCTCTCCATAATCAGCCACCACACACACTTTACTCAGCACCGCCTCGTCGTCTTCCTTCAGAATTGCTTGCCTTTACCTTTATCTGCAGTAAGAGGAAATGCAACTATTAAGCAAAAAGCTTAGTAAGTACTATCTAGCTCACAAAATCTCGAAATGTGCAAACATGCTTCTAGAACAATATGAAAATCATATGAGATACTAATATGCTCGAAAGAAAATTAAACTAAACATGTATAACTCAAAACATGCATACTCAAGCATTAATAAATCTCAACTTGCTTTTCTTGGCTCAACTTGAAACTTTAGCTATTCTTTAACTTTTTGAAAACTTTCTTAAACTTTAGAAAACTTTGCTAAAGCATATACTTGAAAATAATAATCACTTGGATCCACTGAAGACGTAAGTACCATCTCATATGCGCGTTCCCTAAAAGGTTGGGGTAGCGAGCCACCAATCCTAATAGAGCAGACCTTGGTCTACCAGGGCCAAGACCTTGGAATTGGACACCTGGATTTCTTTAACGACGCCCTTGGACGCCGGGTACTGGCCTTAGAAAATAAAATAGCTTTTCTTTCTTTTCTTTCTTATCTGTAAATGCCTTGGCATTTTCTCGAGCACCTTGCGTGCTAAAATCCCTAAGTCTTGACTTTTGGGGATTTCTTAAGGCCTTGGCCATTTCTTTTCTTATCTTTATCTTTTCTTTTCTCATAGCTTTTCTTGGACCCTAAACTCACATAGGGTATTAATCAACATATATAAGCATATAATGAACTAAGATCACATGCAAAAACTCAAACAAAAAGGAAATATCTCTTTTAAAAACTTTTAAGGGAAATTCTTGCGGAAAAACCGCCTCTTACTGCAGGTGAGCAGTACTTACATTGATATCTTGGACTTACAACCAAGAACGGCGTCGGAGGTTCGAGAGAAACTTGAGATCTCAGAGAATTCTTCACGCCTACGCGTTCCTCTCGTCGCGAGGATCCCGAATATAGGAATATCTCTCGGAGGAGAGCTTTGGCCGGCCCTCGAGGGCTTGGTGTTGGTCGGCGTCGCCCAAGAGAGGAGAGGAGGTCGGCGTGAGGGTTTGGAGAGGAGAGAAATAAAACTTCTCTCTTTAATTATCTATTTATACCTATGGGGCGGATCGACCTAACTACCCCTTAAATATAAGTCTCTCCACCCTTTACTGTGCTTGATACCCTAGCCTGGCTGGTCGCGCGCTTGCCTGGTTTCGTGCAGGTCGCGGGTTCGAACTCCCTGCTGCCCTTTTAAAATTTTTCCTTTTTTCTTTTTCTTTCTTTTTCTTTAAAATACTAAACGGACTCGGAAAATTCCATAAAAATATTCTAAAAATTCCTAAAAATATCTAGAATATTTCTAAACCATTTTTAAATAATTCTAAGGACTTTAAGAACTAAAAATGGAAATTTTGGGGCGTTACACCTAAGACCATCATCTCAGATAGGGATGGTCGCTTTACCTCACATTTTTGGTAATGCATCCAGAAGTCTCTTGGCACTAAACTACGATTCAGTACCGCCTTTCACCCTCAGACTGACGGGCAAACTGAACGACTGAATCAAGTACTGGAGGGCATGTTACGAGCTTGTGCCCTGGATTTCAAAGGGAGTTGGTGCCGTTATCTGTGTTTAGCGGAATTCGCTTACAATAATAGCTACCAAGCTACTATTGGAATGACACCTTATGAAGCTTTGTACGGGAGGAGATGTAGGTCTCTGATCTGTTGGTACGAAGGTGGCGAAAAGAAGGAAATGGGGCTCAAGATGGATTTTATCGATGACACCACCCGAGCTATACAGAACATCCGACAACGAATAGAAGCTGCTCAGAGCCGGTAGATGAATTATGCGGATGTCCGACGGAGGCCCCTGGAATTCGATGTTGGAGATTTGGTATTCCTCAGAGTGGCCCCTATGAAAGGGGTAACGAGATTCGGGAAGAAAGGAAAACTAAGTCCACGATATGTGGGACCATATCAGATCCTGGAAAGAGTCAGCAAGGTGGCTTATGAGCTGGAGCTACCCCAAGAGATGTCGGCTATTCATAACGTGTTCCATATGTCAATGCTCAAGAAGTGTATTCCAAATGTAGACCAAGTGATCGAGCCACAGACAGTACAAGTTCAGGAGGACCTAAGTTTTGAAAGCCGACCTATCCAGATCGTTGATCGGGAGGTCAAAAAGCTAAGGAACAAGGAGGTACCCTTAGTCAAGGTCCTATGGCAATGTTAATGGTTCGAGGAAGCCACCTGGGAACACGAGGATGAGATGAGACGCAAATACCCGGAGCTATTCTAAGTTCGAGGACGAACTTTCACGAGGTATGGGGGATTGTAACGCCCGTAAAATCCTCTCAATATTTTTCTTTAAAATATTGATCATGCCTATAGAGATTCTTGAGTAACATATGAATACTAGCATGAACCTTAGCATGATTTCTTATATGGATTAAAAAGCTAAGTACTCATGGGCCTTACATGGGCCATTCTAGCACCATGGCTATTAGTGGACCTTGGGTAGAATTTTAACATAAATAGAAATGAGTTCCAATTAGGAATATTAGCATGACTCTTGGTGGGCTCTTATGTGGGCCTTGCCGAAAATAAAAGTAAATGGAATAAAAAAAGAAAGTGCATGCACCAAGGATTGAAGCTTGGACCTAGAATAGAGGCAAAGCCTCATCATGCATGTGCTAACAAGTTCACCTAGCAAGGGAGTGCTATTGGAAAAGAAAGAAGATTTTAGTTGAGGTTAAAGGAAGTGAAGAGTCAGCATGTGAAGAGGCACCATGCCCCTTCACTTAGTATAAAAGAAAGGGATGAGAAGTGAAGAGACACCTATGTTATTTTTCTCCTCTTTTCTTCCACCAAGGCTCTTCCTCTCCCCTCTTCTTCCTCCTCCTTGCCGAGGCTCACCAAGGGGCTTTCCCCTTGGAAAACATCATAAGAGGACTCCCTCTTGAAGATCCAAGGTTTCCTACAAGGCTACAAGGGCAAGGGGTGTTCTAAGGTCAAGAAGGTTTTCACTCTTTTCTCTATTTAAGGTTTATAACCAAGACAACAAGAGGTAAGACTCCCTCACCTGTGGTATAATAGTTTTTATGTTGTCTTTCATGATTTAAGATTTGTTTGGGATCTATGTTGAGAAAACTATGGAATTAAGGCATCTTAGGGTTTCGGCCAAGCACTCTTTTAGGGTTTGGGATGATGTTAAAACCTCACTTATGGTTCCTAATGCTTTCTCATGATAAAATAAAAATGAATTGTGAGTTGTGGAATTTTTGTAGCACCCAAAAGCCCCTATGAAGTTTCGGCCCTTCTTTCATTTCAAGGCTGGGATTAGATCTAACCCTCCAAGCATGCTTAGTGTGATTCCCTATGATACATTGGATGTTAATTATGAGTTATACGAATTTTCCATGTCTTTATGATCCCTCTAGGGTTTCGGCCAAGACCCCTTTTCATGGCTAGGAATTAGGGTTAGCCCCAATCATGTGTTCTAATGGCTTCCTATGGCATTGTATGTATTGTATGGGTGTTATGTTAGTTATGGTACCTCACATATTGCTTGAATAATGGGACTTCCATCTACAACATTCGGCCAAGCACCAAGTCTAGGGTTTGGGTTAGTCTAAGGTTTCAGGTGTACTTGTTTATGGCTTATTATGATGTAGATATATGTTCAAGCATGTTGTATGAATTTTATGATGCCTAAACCCTAACTTTATGTGCTATGCATCACGACCTTGTATGCTTATGTTATATACCATGTTTTAGTAGGTCTTATTCATGAATGTTTTAAACCATATACCATGAACACATGTGTTGTGAAGTATACATCATGTTTATGTAGAATTATGCATGCATTAGGTTAAAGGCCTTGAACATATGTATGATGAGATATATATTATGGTTATGTAGACCTACGCATGTTTATGTTGAAAGTCATGAACCTATGTAGTATGTATCATGTTCATATGGATCCTACCCATGCATGCTTTAAGATAGATACCATGATCATGTATGCTATGTGATATGTACCATGTATGTTAAAACTTATCTATGCATGCTTACCTTATGTACCATGATTATGCAAGCTTTATGAACTAAGATGATGTTTATGCCTTAGGGCATAATTATGTATGTATGTCATGCCTTATAAATGAAGATGATGTTCATGCCTCTAAGGCATAATGATGTGTGCATGACATACTTTATGAATCAAGTCTATGTTTGTGCCTTTAAGGCATAATGATGTTATGCATTAACTATGAATGATGAAATGCTAAGAATGCTTTAGACCATGCTTCATGTATTAAGATCATATTTATGTCTTTAATTATGCTATGTAAGTTCTATGATTGATGAAATACCAAGAGCATTTCTTATGATGTAAAAAGAAGCATGTGAAGCTATTTTACTTTATGGATGAGCTTGTACCGGACCCAAGTAAGGTCCAAGGGATGGGCTCCTTAGAAAACCTCGGTGCTGGGACTACCGTAGGTGTCCTCAGTTCTGGGACTACCGTAGCTGTCCAACAGGGATGGGCTCCTTAGAAAGCCTCGGTGATGGGACTACCGTAGCTGTCCTCGGTTCTGGACTATCGTAGTTGTCCCTAGGTTGAAGATAACCTAGTACCCTAGTAGGTTGAGACTAGCTATCTCGCATTTACTTACGGATGCTCGCAAATGATGGATGTATGTATGTGGTACAAACCGCTCCCCCCCCCCCCCCCCCCATGATGTTGAGATTATGTTTATGTATTTATAATTATGATTTCCAAATAAGCTTCCTTATGTTATGTGCACTTCACTCATGCATTCATTCATGTTATGCATCTATTCCATGTCAAGTATGTTATGTGCTTCTATTTTATATCAAGTACTTCTTATGCCATGAGGTCTATGCACTTTCATTACATGTTAAGCGCTTCTATATGATTATGTGTATTCATGTACATCTATATGTCTCCTCATGTCAAATGTTTTATGAATCCCTTCTCATGATATGCTTTTGTTTTATGATACACACTCTATGTTATGTCTTTTCATTGACTATATGTGACGTATGATTTTAGTGAGTAGGAAATGGTCTTACTAAGCCTATGTGCTTATAAGTTTTATTTTTCTTATACCGCTGATCAAGCAAGAGGATACTAAGCTAAGGGAAGCAGAAGGAGGGGCAAGTGTGTGTGTGTGGCAGTGACATGGCAAAAGAAAAAAAAAAAGAAAAAATCCTATTACTCATAATTCTCATATGTCTTATGTTGCATTGTCATCTTTAGTTATGATGCTATACTTTATGATGGTTTTTCCTAAAGAACAACTTACTAGGAAGATTTTATTACTTAGGTTACTTATGAACAACTTATGTGGATTCCTATATCGTACTTTATTGTCATACTTATCATTGCTAGATTATGATGTTAACATGCTATACCATGATGTGTTCGTTTAGAACAATAAGTTTAATGCAAGCATGTTCAAGAATAAGTTAGGATATGTTATGTTTAATGCAAGCATGTTCAAGAATGTTATGTCTCGCATGCATTTTATGTTACGACAATGCTAAGTTTACCAAGTAACCATGTTTAAGAATGATAGCTAAGATATGTCAACATGATTAAAGTTTTAATTGCATGGTCTAAACGCATACGTATGAAGTTTTAAATTATTCCGCTGCATTAAGATCTCCATATGCGTATATATAAGTTCGCGTAGCGCCGCCTCCCGCCTACATCGTAGGGCGGGAAGGGCGGGCGTTACAAGGGGGGGGGGTTAAATATCGACGTTCGCTTTCATTTTGAAATATCGTCATTCTTTTGTTAGACATTATAAGAAAGGTTAGTAGTATGCAGCAGAATATTAAAGTAAATAAAAAAACAAGGCAAAGGTGACATGGGAGATTTATTTACTTAGTTTTCAACCTCTAAGGGTTAGTACTCCAACGTCTATGTACTCGGTGCGAGTCCACTAATAGTCTCCTTTTCGGAATTTAAGGAGACAGATAAAACTCATTTTACAGTTAAGATTACAAGCACAAATATAAAAAAAATTAACTTTACAAGATATAATAACAAGCAAACCAATTGTAGACGAACACGACCAATCTAGAAGTCTGAAGCACAGTGCACTTCCTCCTGCAACCACCTTGGTCATAGAACATTGCCCATGCACTTTTTGAAAATGAAGAGTAGTAGGATGACGGAATTGATGATTTGAAATCTCTGCTCAAACCTATTTATATACTAGTCATTGGGGCTCCTGTGAAGCCTTCTCGGGTGGCTGTGAAGGTGATGCTTATCCATCTGATCGAGTCGAGCCTTACCCTGAGGATAGGGGTTGTTGACATGGTCCCGGGCGCTCGGGACCAATGGGGGTGCCCGGGACCCATGGGGACGTCGGGGACCCATGAGGGTACCCGAGAACCATAGGGGCACCCGGGTCACTCAGGCACCCGGGTTCCATGGGGGATTCGGGATCATCTGGGCTCTCGGGATCAATGGGGGTGCCCAAAACCCTCTATCCCAGATTGCGATTCATCATCTGCTTGCATTTGTTCTCCTATCTTGCCTCTAGCTCCAGGTTCCTGTAAGATAAATAAACACAAGACAAACAAATAATCCTAATCCTTAGTACTATAAGTCTACCTGACCTACTGGGCTTTGCTTGGAGTCAACTCTCCAAGATTTTTCTACCTAAGGTCACCTCCTTAAGGTTTCCCATTACCTAGCTTTACTCACTAAGACATTACCTTTCCTAACTTCACTCATCAGGATTTAGTGCCTGGCCCGCAGTTAGGTCATTATGCCCAACTTCACTCACCAAGACTTCGTCTACCTAGCTTCAATCACTAGGACCCAACTTCACTCACCATGATTTCTTGCTCAATCCTCAACCAAGACTTTAGTGTCCAATCCTCTGCTAGGTCTTCATGCCAATTTCCTGAACCAGGACATCGGTGCCCAACCCTCGGTTAGGTCTTCGTGCTCAATTCTCCAAACCAAGACTTCATGCCCAGCTTCACTCACCAAGGCTTCGGTGCCTTGGAAAAGTCGTATATGCTAGTTATCTGATCTTGACTAGACTTTTCTTTGTCAAACATCAAGTCCTATTTGGCTAACCCTTGATCTAACTAACCATATCTAGGTTTAGTCACTCTGCCAAATATCAAGTCCTGTTTGGCTTAACCCTTGGTCAAACTGACGAGCCTTGGGTTATTTGATAATCACTCTACCAAACATCAAGTCTTGTTTGGCTTAACCCTTGATCAGACAGACCAACCCTCGGTTCTTTGGTTATCACTCTGCCAAATATCAAGTTCTGTTTGGCTAACCCTTTGGTCAAACTGATCAGACTTGGGTTTACCCTACCAAACATCAAGTCATGTTTGGCTTAGCCCTTGGTATAACTGATCATATATGAGTTTAGTCACTCTACCAAACATCAAGTCTTGTTTGGCTTAACCTTTGGTCAAACCGACCAGCCTTGGGTTCTTTGCTAATCACTCTGCCAAATATCAAGTTCTGTTTAGTTTAACCCTTGGTCAAACTGACCAGCCCTGGTTCTTTGCTAATCACTCTACCAAACATCAAGTCATGTTTGGCTAACCCATTGGTCAAACTGATCATACCTAGGTTTACCCTACCAAATATCAAGTCCTATTTGGCTTAACTCTTGGTCATACTGACCAGACCTTGGTATATTGTAAAACATCGATACCCTAAGGGTGCGTTTGGTTGGGGTTATCCTTGATAACTTTGGTTATCCCTCCAAGGTTATCAATGAAAATCTTGTTTGGTTTAGATAATCAGCAATTCCTAAGTAAAGATCCATGCCCGACACGTCAGCAAAAAAGGCATGCAACCCAGAATCGAAGAATCTTAGAAAAGTGAGCTTTTCCTTGATTCTGGGGTTATGAAACTTTTATTTTCAAAATTGTCCTCCAATATTTACATTTAAGACAAAAATAACCATCACAATTTATTAAATTCGGAGGCATCACTTCTGGCTAGCGGTCGGGGATGACGCCGTCGGCTAGTGGTCGCCGGCGATAGCCGATAGGTGATGGACGCCGAAATCGACCGACAGTCACCGACGATCGCTGGCCGACGGTCGGTGCTGCAAACTTGCCGTCGGCGTCGGCGCTGCCAACCTGCCGCCGGCGTCGGCGCCGACGGTCGGTGCCGCCAGCTAGCCTTGGCGGTCGGCATCGATGTCGGCGGTCGGCTAATGTTTCATAATTTATTATTTTAATTAAAATGTTAATAAATTAAATAGAAAAACTTAAATAAATTTAATTTAAATTTTAATTAAATTATCTAAACAAATTCTAAAAAATAATCCAATTTTATATATTTATATATTATTTAATATTTTAATTTTTAAAAATTAAAATAAATATAATCGTCGATTCAACGACTGATATAATTTTTTATGGTTATCGAGGATGCGAACATATATATAATATCATCTTACTTTTCTTATTTTATATACTATTACCTTTAAATAAACATAATTTTATTTGTTCACCTAAATTGAACCAAATACCGTCAGGTTATGTGTCATTCCCCATAGCCTTGGTTATGTGATTACTTGGTAATCACATAATCAAGGTTATATATGATAACATGAATCAAACACACCCTAAAGGCTAATTGTTCTTGTCTGATACTTTTGCACCAACAATCTCTTCTTTTTTGATGCTTGATAATAATCTTAAGTTAGGTTTAGGTCTAAGGGATTTTGGTCAATACTTGGGAGGCACACAAGATATCTAACTTAAGGTACTCTCTCGCCCTTTAACACACATCAAAAAATAAGCCAAAAAAAATACTAAGTATAAAATTTGCACCAACAATGTGATTTTTGAAAATACTTAGAATATTTATGTAAGGAGCAATATTTTCCAAAACTTTTTTGTGTAAAAAAAAAAACTAAGTACTTTGAAAAACATAAATGTTTCATTGATTTGGACTTTTCTAAATCTGACAATTTTAGAAATTTTGTTGATTGACATAATTTTAGAAATTTTGTTGATTATAAGAAAATTTCCTATGTGTCTTAAAGATTTTCTAAAGCAAAGATTTGCCAACATATTTTCAATATAATAGATTTCTTAGTTTGGATGTTTCTTCAATCTGACTCAATTCTAGGAAACCTTGTTATAAGGAAAACACTACTATGTGCCTTAGAGATTTTTCAACAAAATAAAATAATTTTCAAGAATTTTTAAAAATTGTTTAGAAGTCTAAGAGATTTTTAAAAATGTTTTGAACAACTAAAGTACTAATGGTTCTTTCAATTTGAACTCCCCATAAGCTTTACATGTTTTGAATAGCTACTTTTCGATTTTCTTCCTACACGTGTTAGCAAGCGCAAGCGGAAAACTAAAACAATGCTAACACTAAACCTTTACATGGTTCGGAAATGATACTCCAACTCCACGGTTGTCCGTAAGGTGGGCGATCCCGATCCGTCGGTGGAGGACTCCCCGAAAGATCTCCGGCTAGCTCTTGTAGCTCCTTGTGGGTGGAGAAACCTCGCCACAATCCCTTGACAACTTCTGAGCACTTGTAGGGTACTAACATTCTTTACCCAAGCTTGTTTCGCCAAGGAAACTCAGCCAAAAATGAGCCCTCCTAAATAGTGCTTGATGCTGTTCTGACCATTACCAGTCGACTGGTGCTAACACCAGTCGATTTGTCCTCGCGAATTTGAATGTCTCAGCATGACGATTCAAATTCTGGTCGACACCAGTCGACTGATGCGAGGATCAGTCGACTGATCTTTCTGTACTCTAAATCAGTCGACCGATCCAAGTATCAGTCGACTACTAGCTCCCTAAACCTAGGGTTTTCCTTCCCGAGTACAATTCTCTCAGTACTCGAACCATCATGACCCAGCTTACTCTTCATCCAACAACCTCAACCGGTTGCCTTCAAGCCTTCTTCAACATTGGCTCTCGTCCCTCGGATGCATGCAAGCCCACGACTCGTCTCCCCATGCCATCGTTCGTGTATGCCTCGAAGTTCGCTTCCCTCGGATTATCGTCCTTGCTTTGTCCACGGTCCCTCGGATGCATTCAAGCCCATGGCTCGTCTCCCCATGCCATCCTTCATCGGACCCGAAGACGTCCAACTGTGTATCTTGCAAACTTGCACACTCACATACACATATTAGATCAACATGAAATCCTAACTTAATCATATTGACACACACATCAAAACTCACGATCTTACCCGATCACACATGGGTCGATTGCACCAACAATCTTTCCCTTTTTGATGTGTGTCAATATGTTTAAGTTAGGTGCAAAAATAACAACTGAAAATTAAAAACATAGTAAATTAAGAAGCATAAGCATGCATCCTCCCCCTTAACATATGCCTTTATACACAATTTTCAATTTTGCATAACCACAAGTTAAGTTAAAAACTAACTCCACAAGTTAAGTTAAAAACTAACTTGAAACCCACAAGTTCTCCCCCTTTGACACCATCAAAAGGATTGCCCCAAGCAATATTACCCCTAGTATCAATTTAGGATAAATTGTGCTTTCTGAAAACTCCAAGAAATCAGAAACCATACGCACCAGTCGACTGCGTTAGTTACTAATAAGTATTATTTTGTTGATTATTTCAGGCTGTAAAATCTATGTTTGACCCATATTTTACATGCTTAATCTTAAATTTACCCTAGGTTCTATGAATTAATTTTATTTTGGTCTTTATTGGAAATCTTTAACATTTGAAATATTTTGGCACTAAATTGTTAATCTACTTTTATAGGCTTGGAAGGATCATGGACCTAGGTCATGCTGGGTCAAACTTGAGTCAGAATTGGATCCGGATCGAGTGATCAAGCATCAGACTAATATGGGTCATCCGATTCAAAAACGGCTAGATCTGAACCATCTGCGAACTTTTGATGCAATCCAAGCTAGGGTTAAAGCTAATCATGCACTAAGGTCAAGATCTGAATTTTTCATCCAAATCAGAGATCATTCAGCCGTTGGATCAAGTTCAAGAGGATCTAGACCGTCCATTCAAAGATCAGGTAGATCTGAGGCATCCGTTACAAATCTGGAAGATCCGAGTTACTGAGAGGCAGATCCTTACCCTTGATTGAGATCTGGAGGGTTTGATTCAGATCGGATGAGATTCAACCATTGGATGAGTCCTAAACAATCTGGGGCGTTCGTTGCTAAGTATTTAAACTTAGCTCTTCTCCCCGATCAAATTGTCGCGTCTTCGTCGCAAGTAGAGTTCTTCACGTTCTTCATTTTCTTCTTCATTTTTCCTCATCTGATCGCGTGACCACGTTGATTCTGAACTTGGTTTGAGTTCTAGATCGTCAAGACTACTTCTCCGTGAGGTTTTCAGCTCAAATTCGTCACTGAACAGAGCTAAGTGGGGGTTTCACCAACTCTGCCATTCGCCTGATCGAATCTTCGTTGTGTTCCATTCTTCATCCACCTGAGCGAGTTGGAGGGTTCTTCGAGTGGCACTGATCGTTCCTAAGTCATCATCGCAATCCCACACATCGAGTATGAGGAGATCGGATGGATGTTTCAGCTGGAAGCAATTTTGAGCTGAATTGATCGCGGAGTCAGAAATTCTAGCGATTTGTTAAGCTAGGGGGTTCGTGGCTGACTCTTGTGTGACAGCGAGAAGGACTTGTACTAAGGGAAGGGATCGATATTTAGTTTTTTTGGGAATTCTCGTTTCTGAACATTAGTTTATTTCTGAATTTGGTTTCCATTTCTGCGTATCAGTTTTTTTTCTTCTGCGTATCAGTTTATTTCTGCGTATTAGTTTTTAGTTCCTGAATTTTGTATCAAGTGAATATTAGTTTTGTGAACTTTGTAGCTTGCTTTGCATTCGGCTTGGTTTGAGTTCTTGTTCCTGAAGTTAGACACAACTTAATTCCTACATATCACTGTGTTTTCATTTCTACATTCTTCAGTTTTCATTTCTGCATTCTTATCAGAAAGGTTGCCTGTTAGTGTACAATTGCGCTTGATATCAGCTTGTTCCGCATTCAACTTGTTTCAAATTTTAATTCCTTAAATTAGACAACTTTTAGTGTACTATTGCACTTGATCTCAGCTTGCTTTGTTTGTTTCTACATTCGGTTTGTTTCTAAATTTCTACATTCATTTACTAAATTTCTTCATTCATTTCTGCATTCAGTTTGTTTCTTTTCTGCATATCAATTATCGTTTATGCCTTTTGTATCAAGTAACAATTCAGCACTGATTGGTACCAAGTTAAACAAAAGTTTTAGTGAACTATTGCACTTGATATCAGCTTGCTTCACATTCGGTTTGTTACTGAATTGTAATCTTCCTTTCTGCATATCAGTTATCATTTTTGCACTTGTATCAAGTGAAAACTCAGCACTAATTGGTGTATAGCTTGCTTGCATTCAGTTTGTTTTGAGTTGTAATTCCTGAAGTTAAACAAAATGTTTAGTGTACTATTGCACTTGGTATCAGTTTTGTTCTCCAAATTCTGCAAATTTACATTGGTTCGATTATTTTCCTCATTAGTTGAGTTATTAATTGCAATTACCTAGTTTAAGTTCGCCTAGTTAAGTTTCTTTCCTTTTCACTGTGTTTTCATTTCTAATTGAATCCAAAACCCAAATCTTACTTGAAACCCAAAAATATTTGACGACACATAAATTTGAGCTTGAACCAAACATCCTTAACTAGCCCTAGGAAAAATACGACCTGTGACCCCTATACTACTCATTCTACTTTTGTGAGTTAGGGTTTTCAGTATCTATAAATATCTAAATTTGAGACCCACATTCGTGACATCTAGCCTGGGTTCATCAAATTTTTAGTGTCGTTGCTGGGGATCCAACTAGTTGAGTTTGTTTTCTGCTTGCATGCTTACTGCTATATCTTTTGATCTATTTTATCTATTTTATTTTTCTATACACATTTGCTGCGATTTGTTTATTTTATGACCAGGTCAGCAGGTGGTGATCTCGAGGAATTTGACCCTGAAATTAAGAGAAGTTTCAGAGCAAGGAGGAACCAAGGCATAATTTCAGAGGCTATTGACATTCCTCCTCTTCAGACCATTTCTACTTATTCAGGCACTATTATGGCAGACCACCAGAAGACGATGAAAGAACTTGCAGTACCAGATGATACCTTTCAGTACTCCAGCATTGCTTATCCAGAGTTGACTAGAGATTTTGAGCTTAAATTAGGGCTCATCCACTTATTGCCTAAATTTCAAGGATTATCTGGAGAGGATCCAAACAGACATCCACATAAATTTCACGTAGTCTGCTCCACCATGAAGCCTCAGGGGATTTCAGAAGAAGATATTAAGTTGAGGGCATTTTCATTTTCTCTTACTGGAGCAGCAAAGGATTGGTTCTACTATTTACCTACTGGGCACGTGTCTAGCTGGATTTCTATGAAGAAGGCATTTCTAGAAAATTACTTCCTAGCCTCCAGAACTGCAATCATCAGAAAGAGCATATGTGACATACAACAAGTGGTGGGAGAGACTCTTTATGAATATTGGAAAAGATTCAACAAGCTTTGCTCTAGTTGCCCACAGTACCAGATCAGTGAGCAGCTCCTCATTCAGTACTTCTACGAGTGTTTATTGCAGATGGATAGGATCATGATAGACGCTGCAGCTGGAGGAGCCCTAGTTAACAAAACACCAGATCAAGCTAGGGAGCTGATTTCGAACATGGCAGAGAACTCACAGCAGTTTGGAAGCAGAGCATTGTCCACTAGAGGAGTGAATGAGGTCCAGGTGGCTTCTAATGAACAAAGGGAAATTAGGAATTCTCTGGTAGAGCTCACATCATTGGTGAAGCAAATGACTCTTAATAATGGAAGCCAAAATCCCAATTTTTCGGTGCCTCCACAATCAAGCCAAGTGATGAGGGTATGTGGTATTTGCTCTAGCCAATAACATAATTCAGATTCATGTCCCAACCTTCAACAAGATGAAACAAAAGCGACGTTGGTTAGGGGACAATTTCAAGCCAAGAATAACTCCTACTCCTCTACTTATAATCCTGGTTGGAGGGATCATCTAAATCTGAAGTATGACAATTCTTTCTACCAACAAAACCCATCACAACAGCCATACAATCAACCCCAACCGAATTTCCAGCAAAATTAGCATGGGCAGCCCCAAATTCAGCCATTCCAGCCAACATTCCAGCAATTCCAGCAACCTTTTCAAGGGAATCAACAAGGTTTTCAAGGAAATTTGAATTTTCATCAACAATATCAACCCTTACAGCAACAATTCCAACGATTACAGCATGGTTTTTAGCCTTTGAATCAAAACTTTCAGCCACAAAATCAATGTTTTTAGCCCACTCAGTTTCAATCTTCACCACAACCATTTCCATTTCAAAACCAGAATTTCCAGGGCTATAATTCTCAGCAAGTTCAACCATCATTCCAGCCCAATTATCAGCCATTTTAGCAGCTATTTTAGCCCTACAATCAGCCCCAACAACCCCAATTCTAGCAATCACAGCAGGGTAACACTTTTCAGCAGCCTACTTCATCATTTCAAGGTCAATCAAAGTCCCATGCTAACCAAGGGGGCTATGGAGGCTCTAGTGGGGGAAATGCGCAACAACAAAGGATAGAAGAGATGTTTCAACAACTTTGACAACAACAAAGAAATGATCTCACCATACAAAACATCGAAAGGCAAATTGGACAATTGGCTAGTGGGATGAATCAAATTCAAGCTCAAGGATCAAGCCAACTACTTTCTCAAGCTACTCTCAATCCAAAGGGAAACGTTAGTGCTATTACTTTGAGGAGTGGGAAGGTTGCCTCAACTCAAAATGGTCCAAGAGCTGATTTTTGTGAAAACAGGGCAGCACCTACATTTCAGCACCAATCAGCCCTGAAATTACTTCAAAATCAGTTGGTTCCACCCCTAGTCCATGCTCAACTCCTTCCTCGAGTAATCCTGTGATTTTGGAGGAAATTGAGAGAGAAATTAGAGGCAAAACTGACCTTACAACAGCTACATCAAGTGGGACAACAGCTCAAAATTCAGCCCCTCCAATTTCAGTTCAAGAGGAAGAAATGAGAGTTCCCTTGCCCTTTCTAGAGCGAAAAACTCAAGCCAATAGGCAAGTGGAGGAGGAGAAAGCTAAAGAATACAATGAGCTTGTAAAGTTGTTTAACAAAGTAGAGATTAATGTACCCCTGTTGACCATGATTAAATAGATTCTTAAGCATGCAAAATTCCTGAAAGATTTATGTGTTCACAAGAAGAAGCTTAAGGAGAATGAGTTGGTCAGCCTGGGGAAAAATGTTTCAGCACTCATCCATGTCATACCTCAAAAGTGTGAAGACCCTGGAGTTTTTACTGTATCATGTGAGATAGGGAGGACTATGTTTCATTACGCCATGCTAGACTTGGGAGCCTCCATCAATGTGATGCCCAGATCGGTCTTTCAGATGCTTGGCATTGGCCCTTTGCAGCCCACTGGAGTGGTAATTTAATTAGCGGGCAGAAGCCAGACCCATCCAGCAGGAATTATTGAAGATGTTTTGGTAAAAGTAAAGGAGCTGATTTTCCCTGCAGACTTCTACATTCTGGACATGGAAGGAGATTATCTTGCACACAAATCCCCACTTATCCTTGGGAGGCCTTTTCTGAAGACTTCCAGGATAAAAATTAACATTTATGCTGGCACACTTTCGATGGAAGTGGGAGACACAGTAGTTTAGTTTAGTATTTTCGATGCCATGAAGTACCCTAGGGAATATCACTCTATTATGAGCATTGACATTCTGGATGGACTGGTTGATACAGATTCAGTGGCTGAGGGAGTTTCACATGATTTTTCTGGAGGAAATATTTTTTCAGAGGAGGCTTAGGGAGTACTTGCTATTGAGGTTGAGGGAGTACTTGATATTGAGACTGAGGATATTTCAAAGTTTATTTCAGATTCACTTCTAGCTGAAAAGAATTTTCTAGGTGTAGGGGATTGCACAGAGCCCCAAGGATCACCTACTTCTATTGAGATTCCAGAGGATTCAGAGCACAGGTATGATAGTGTAGGGGATTGCATAGAGCCCCAAGGATCACTCATACCCACTGAGCAGGGCCAGATTGAACTTAAGCCACTACCAGGCCACTTGAAATATGAGTACCTAGGAGAGGAGCAGAATTTTCCAGTTATCTTTGCTCAGAATTTGGAATTAGAGCAGGAAGAGAAATTATTACAAGTCCTGAGGCAATACAAGAAAGCGATTGGGTGGACTTTATCAGATATACTAGGTATTAGCCCAGCTCTCTGTATGCACAGGATATTCTTGGAAGAAAATGTTAAACCCATGAGGCAGCCGCAAAGGAGACTTAATCCACTAATTTTGGACGTTGTTAAGAAAGAGGTGACTTGACTTCTATAGGCAGGTATCATTTACCCTATTTCTGATTGTCAGTGGGTTAGTCCCATACACTTGGTACCCAAGAAATCTGGAGTGGCAGTGGTAGAAGATGGAAGCAACGAACTAGTGCCCACCAGAGTTAAGAATTCCTGAAGAGTCTGTATTGATTACAGAAAGCTCAACAAGGTCACGAGGAAGGATCACTTCCCTTTACCCTTTATTGATCAGATGCTTGAAAGACTAGCAGGGAAGTCCCATTAATATTTTTTGGATGGTTATTCAGGCTACTTCCAGATTTGTATAGATCCAGAGGACCAAGAGAAGACTACCTTCACTTACCCCTTTGGTACTTTTGCCTACAGACGTATGCCTTTTGGACTCTGCAACGCGCCAGGAACATTTCAGCGATGCATGGTAAGCATAATTGGTGAGTTGTTAGAGCATTGTATGGAGATATGTATGGATGACTTTTCAGTTTTTGGCATGCCTTTTTGTTGGGACCGGGTGCATGTTGACATGGATGCGGGTTCGTAATTTTAAAATTTAATTACGTGCAGCGGAAGAATTAGCATAAATAATTTCATAAATTATTTAACCACACATCTAAGCATGCAACCTTATATTGTGTAGACATGATCATAAATTAAAATTTTGCAGAAAGTAAACTAATTTACATGATACCTCGCGTAACTCGAAGTAAGGGACGAAATCTAACCGTAGCGTCCCTTGGAAGCTCCGCCTCTATTCGCGTCCACGCCGAGTTTTCTTTGGGATGACTTCGCAAAGCCACGAGTTTCGTGCCGACAAGAACTACTAGATTCTCCAAAGGCACGACAAGAATACCAAGAGAGAGATGAAAAACTAGCCACCAATCGAAGAACGGAATCAAGATTCCGGGAGGAAGGAAGGAGTCGCGCCCGCTTCTTCTTCTTCGGCTTCTTCTTGGTGGTGGAAGCTCACGGCAAAGGGGGAGGGCTCTACGGCCGGCGACACTAGAAGAGGGAGAGGGAGAGAAGGAGAGGGAGAGAGGCTAGGCAAGAATCCTTGATCTCTTGGATTAATTTTCAAGCCTTGCCTTGGTACCTTTATATAGTAGCCTCTTAATCGCCAAGTCTCCTCTTAACGGAATAAATTTTTCATAAGAAATTTATCTTATAAATTTTTCTATGAATTATTCCGTTATGCCAAGTTTTTATTATAACTTAATTTATAATAAAAACAATCATGTCTCCCCTTTTATTATGGAAAGAAATTTCTTTATATAAATTTCTTTATATAAATTTCTTTATATAAATTTCTTTATCATGGTAAATCAATCCATTATTGATTTTATAAAATAAAATAAACCAATCCAAGATTTATTTTAATTTCCATGAAAAATAAATCTCTTTATATAAATTTCTTTATACAAATTTCTTTATCCATAATTTTATAAGATAAACCACGCGCGGTTTATTTTATAAATTTGAAGCAAACAATTTGGTTCTTCCTTCTTATTGTGGCCGGCCAAACAAAGAGGGTGGGGACCCTCTTTGGCTGGCCAAACCCAAGCCACAATCTCACGAATTAAACTCATTTAATTCGTTCAATAAGTCTTCAAAAGACATAGCCATTTTATGCTTCCGATGCGTCTCTGAAAAATTCAGATTCTACTTATCTCTCTTGATCGGAAAATCTAATTTTTAACTCGTTTTAAATCCCTCGGATTACTCGTAGAGCGTGTGACTAAATAGGCTTTCGATTTATGTTGGCCGTCTATAATTAACCAATTATAAAACGATCATGAGTGGCACCTAGTAGTACATCATGATCCCCAATTAATCGAAAGATCAACGGTTGACCTCAGAAATTATTCTAAAACCCTTCAGCAACTTTAATGAATCGTGCCTCATTCCTTTCACCATCTTATACCCACTTGGTTCAGGACATGGTCTATGTGTGTCAGTCCCCACTAGGCTGACTACGTCACACCTAGCCCAAGTAACGTTCTCTCGTCCTACGGATTCTAATTACTCTCATGTATTTAAGAGATTCATACTCAGAACATGTGATGCTCTGGCCAGAGGCTTCGAGTAACAATCCGACGATAGGCCTTGGGTATACATCCCCTCGCAAGGAGTGGTGAATCCTTTGTAGGCTGTTCAAACATCTTCGGACACTTTGGCTTATACCCAACCATCCTGGGTCCACACCTCCTTGGAGATGCTTGCTTTAGATGTCAAAGTATAAGTCTTCATGACCAAGATGACTTAAACACCACAAGTCTAAGGAACATCGCACTTAAGCTGTAGTAAGGACTTCATTGATATATCTATATGTAGATTACCATATTAAGTCTTACAGCTAGTCACTCCAATGAACTAGTTCCCTTAACTAGCATTCATGTTTATCTCCAGACATCCCAATGTCACCAGTCAGTGAGAATCAGCTGATTAGAAAATAACGCATGCTAGTCTCAACAGAATTGATAGTGTCCGTATTTATCAATTCATCGACTAGGGACAATTTCAATACTTCACAATTGCACATGTAGAGATAATCACTAGTTGTGAATTCATCACAAATTCTCTCATGCTGTGAATTGTATTGCGGACATTCAGTAAATGAGTTTAAGATCTCAATCAAATACACGAACATGTATACTCAAATAGTGAATATTCATTTATTAAAGTAAATGATTACAATCATAAGGCGATTGCCTTAGGACACTTCTCTCATATTACTAGCAAACTCCCACTTGACCTAATGCCAATCGCTACGGTATCCAATACCACATGCTCTAACATGACCCTCAAACTTGCTTTGAGGCAAGGCTTTAGTTAAAGGATCCGCTAAATTCCTTTCAGTGGGAATTTTCTCAATTTGTATATCATTCCTACTTATAATCTCTCTGATCAGATGATAGCGGCGAAGCACGTGTTTGGATCACTGATGAGACCTTGGTTCCTTTGCTTGTGCAATAGCTCCATTGTTGTCGCATTAAATTGGTATTGCTTCATCAATGGTTGGAACCACACCAAGTTCCGAGACAAACTTCTTGATCCAGACTGCTTCATTTGCTGCTTCTGAAGCCGCAATGTATTCCGCGTCCGTGGTAGAATCCGCTACAGTGTCTTGCTTGAAACTCTTCCAACTTATTGTGCCTCCATTCAAAGTAAATATGTATCCAGACTGAGATTTGGAGTCATCCTTATCTGTCTGGAAACTGGCATCTGTATACCCACGTATTACCATATCTCCTTCTCCATATATTAGGAACACATCCTTAGTTCTTCTTAAGTACTTAAGGATTGTCTTGACAGCCGCCCAATGATCCATTCCTGGATCAGACTGGTATCTGCTCGTGACGCTCAGACCATACGATACATCGGGCCTAGTACATAACATAGCATATATGATAGATCCTATCGCGGATGCATAAGGAATCTTATTCATGCAAATCCTCTCGTCTTCTGTGCGCGGACACATAGACTTTGAAAGATTGATCCCATGCCTGATGGGAAGGTAACCTTTCTTGGATTCCGACATGCTAAACCTTTTTAGCACTCGGTCTATATATGTAGACTGCGAAAGACCAAGCAACCGTTTTGATCTATCTCTATAGATTCTAATCCCAAGGATATAGGTTGCTTCTCCCAGGTCTTTCATGGAGAAAGTTTTGGACAATCAAATTTTAACCGACTGTAAGACTGATATATCGTTTCCTATAAGCAATATGTCATCGACATATAGTACTAAGAATATGACTGCACTCCCACTAACCTTCTTGTACACACAAGGTTCGTTAGGATATTGTGAGAAATCAAACTCTTTGATTGTCTCATCAAAACGGATGTTCCAGCTCCTGGATGCTTGCTTCAGTCCATATATGGATCGTCGAAGCTTGCATACTTTGGTTTTATCAACCGATGTGAAACCTTAAGGTTGTATCATGTATACGTCCTAAAGCAGGTTTCCATTAAGGAAAGTTGTTTTCACATCCATTTGTCATATCTCATAATCATAATGAGCTGCTATGGCTAGGAGCATCTGAATGGATTTAAGCATAGCTACTGGCGAATAGATTTCGTCATAATCAATTCCTTGTTTCTGACGATATCCTTTTGCCACTAATCTAGCCTTAAAGGTAACAACATTACCTTCCATGTCGGTTTTCTTCTTGAAAACCCACTTGCACCCTATGGGCTTAATCCCTTCAGGTGGGTTAACCAAGTCCCATACTTGATTTTCGTACATGGAATCCATTTCCGACTTCATGGCTTCAAGCCATTTGTCCCTTTCTGAACTTTTCAGAACATCATCATAACTGATAGGTTCGTCATCGCTAATGAGTAACACGTCGTTCGATTCACTTATGAGAAATCCGTATCACTCTGGAATATTGCGTGTCCTATCAGACCTACGAAGAGGTGGTGTTGTTTTAGGTTCAACTGATAGCTCATCATTATGAGTTATTGGTTGTGGGTCTAGACTAGGTGTCTCTGTAATGTCTATTGGAGTTTCTTGAACTTCATCAAGTTCAATGCCACTCCCACTGTTTTCTTGTAAAAGAAATTCTTTTTCCAGAAATACAGCATGCCTTGAAACAAACACCTTTTGTTCCAAGGGATGATAGAATTGGTAACCCTTCGTTTCCTTAGGGTATCCAATAAATAGACATTTATCAGACTTAGCATCCAATTTATCTGATATAGTCCGCATCACATAAGCAGGACAACCCCATATCTTAAGGTGAGCTAAGTGAGGTTTCTTACTATTCCACATCTCATATGGAGTAGTTGAGACTACCATGGTCGGGACTCTGTTTAGCAAGTAAATAGCTGTCATAAGTGCATAGCCCCAAAAGGATTTAGGAAGAGTTGCATGATTCATCATGGATCTAACCATGTCCATCAAGGTTCGGTTACGCCTCTCAGATACACCATTATGATGTGGTGTATACGGCGGAGTCCATTGAGACAATATCCCATTGTCCCTAAGATAATCTTGAAACTCTTGACTTAAGTATTCACCACCCCGATCGGATCGGAGTATTTTAATACTTTTGCCAAGCTGTTTCTCTACTTCACTTCTGAAATCTTTGAATTTCTCAAAAGCTTCAGATTTGTGTTTCATTAAGAACACATACCCGAATCGTGAGTGATCATCAATAAAGGTAATGAAGTAGCTATAGCCTCCTTGTGCAAGAGTTGACATTGGTCCACATACATCAGTATGTATTAAACCAAGCTATTCTTCCACTGGTTTATCTTTTCCGGAAAAGGGTAATTTGGCCATCTTGCCTTTTAAGCATGATTCGCATGTATCAAATGAACTGGGTTCAAATGATTCTAGAATTCCACATGTTTCTGATAGGCCACTAACTGGTCTGGAGTTGCATTTTCTGGAGGACTGTTGGGACGTTGATCTTCAAGGACATAAGCAAGCTTCTCTGCCTTGAGGACTATCCTCAGGTTTCGAAGTCAGTCCATGAAGTTTGGCCCAGTCAGTTTATTGGTGTCCAAAATGAAACGCAAATTCAGAGAAGACATGATCGAGTGATTATCCTAGAAATACAAATTGAGCTTATGTGAGAAGAATGACAAAGAATGCATCAACATACATTAATTAAATCTTATTTATTTTTCAAATTGAATAACCCTTTTTATCAATTCGGGAGATCGTAGGAACATCTCCAAATAGGTTGATATCCAACCATACATAAGAACAACCATGGCTGTGGCCATCAAGTTATTCTTAGCTATGAAGGTAGGTAATTATATCGATTACATATCACATATATCTAACTATCACTTTATACTATCAACTAATTGAATGTTTGCATAAATCATTGGGTTGTTAACTCATTAACAAGTATGCAACATTATACATAGCACCCAACTGCACCTCTCTTTACATCGACCTTGGCTGTGGCACAACAAATCGATGCTCCAAGCTTAAGACTGACCTATTAATCATGAAATAGTTTTAATATGGTTGGAGCTCATTCAACCATTTAGTCAGGCTAGGATGTGTCCAACAACCAAAACTAAGGATTGACCTCTGATTCTAACTATATTAATCATAAACTAATTCCATGGTTTGAACATGTTGAGGTTCAAGTCGGGCATGGATGTGTCCATCAACCCAAACGAGAAACAAAACTCCGGTTCTAACCATATTAATGGAAGGTGTTGGCCTTAATATTTTGTAAGGGATTTTGGGTCTCATCCTTTCTTTTCTAAGCACATTCATGACATATAATTATGTCATGTACTAACGATTTCCTTAATAAAGTATGTATGTGACTTAATTTATCAAGTCTCATTAATTGAATTAGGAACCGGATTTCCTAATTCTAATTTCATTCTTTATTCAAGGAATTATTTTGGGAAACAATTTCCTAAATTGTCATAATCAATTTCGGAAATAATATGTTTAAGACTTTGATTTCTCTAAATCAAATCTTATTAAATTAAGAGACAGATTCCCTTAATTCAACCACATATTATTTTCATGAAAATCTTATTTAAGAAAACACTATAGGAAACCATTTTCCTAATTAATTTTGGAGACAACAATATGTAAGAGAATCACCTCTTAAATCAAATAAGGAAATTATAGTTTGAGAATCACCTCAAAATTTCCAAGATTTGATTACATATTTTATTTATGGATTTATTAATTACAACAAATTATTTTCTTTGGGTGGCTCCCCGAGGCTCAGATATCCAAAAAAAGAAATTTATTGTAAATCTAATTTGGTCCGCTCCCCGAGGCGTAACCAAATTAAACATGACAATTTTATTCAAAATAGGAAATTAAATTACAACAACTAACTTTAAATTGGACGGCTCCCCGAGGCTCAATCCAAAATAAAGAATTTTGTTATTAATTTAAAATCAATTCGATTTAATTGTCAATTAATGATCCATAAATTTGTCTAGACTT
>JAGFNQ010001310.1:663243-703493 GCA_024364735.1 Boesenbergia rotunda | reverse complement strand
ATAAACCAAATACATGTTTCATAACCTTACTAAAGCATTTGAATGTAATGCAACTTTTCTAAGCATATTTAGCAATAAAAACTTGATTCAAAGGGAAACTCACAATATCTTGGCACATGCATCAAATAGCTCCATCAAGTATCAATATTCAAAACTACTCACACTTCTATCATCCAATGCAATCATAAGGATATGTATGCTAAATAAAATGACATTGAATCTTTACTTGTGGTTTTAAGACATGCAAAATATCTAAAACGCAATTACTTGGATAAAGTATATGAATCTAACTTAACTAAGACTTTATAATAAATGCACTTTAAGTCCTTCATTCATCTTGTCCCAAGGACCTCACCAATGTCAGCCACCACACACACGTCACTCAGCACCGCCTTGTCGCCTTCCTTCAGAATTGCTTGCCTTTACCTTTACCTACAGCAAGAGGAAATGCAACTAATAAGCAAAAAGCTTAGTAAGTACTATCTAGCTCACAAAATCTCGAAAATGTGCAAACATGCTTTTTAAACAATGTGAAATCACATGAGATACTTTTATGTTTAAAAGAAAACTAAATCATGTATACTCAAGCATTTATAAGTCTCAACTTACTTGTTCTTGGCTTAACTTGAACTTTAGCAATTCTTTAACTTTAAATCTTCCTTTAACTTTTAGAAAACTTCTTTAAACTTTAGAAAACTTTGCTAAAGCATATACTTGAAAATAATAATCACTTGGATCCACTTAAGACGTAAGTACCATCTTATGCGCGTTCCCTAAAAGGTTGGGGTAGCGAGCCACCAATCCTAATAGAGCAGACCTTGGTTTACTAGGGCCAAGACCTTGGAATTGGACACCTGGATTTCTTTAACGACGCCCTTGGACGCCGGGTACTGGCCTTAGAAAATAAAATAACTTTTCTTTCTTATCTTTAAATGCCTTGGCATTTTAACGAGCACCTTGTGTGCCCAAATCCCTAAGTCTTGACTTTTGGGGATTTCTTAAGGCCTTGGCCTTTTCTTTTCTTATCTTTATCTTCTCTTTTCTTCTCTTATAACTTTTCTTAGTCCCTAACCTCATATAGGGTACTTAATCAAACTTATACAAGCATGAATTAAACTAGAATTACATGCAAAATCATAATCTCAAGGAAAATTGCACTTTAACCTTTTTAACGGGAAAAACTTGCGGAAAACCGCCTCTTACTGCAGGTGAGCAGTACTTACTTCGATATCTTGGACTTACAACCAAAATTGTCGTCTAGGGCTCGGGAGAAACTTGAGATCTCGATGAACCGTTTGCGCCTACGCGTTCCTCTCGTCGAGACAAACGAAACGCTCCGCCCTCCTTGCTTCTTCCTTGGCCGGCGCCCCCTTAGGAGAGGAGAGGAGGTCTTGGTGGGTTTCGCCCAAGAGAGGGGAAGAGAGGGGCGGCGTGTGGCTTGGGCGAAAAGAGGTTTAGTTGAGAGAAAATAAAATTCTCTCTTTAAGTATCTATTTATACTTAGGGTATTTAGTCCAACTTATAACTTAACTTATATTTCTATTTTCTTTCAGCACACCCCTGCTGGGGCTCCTGGTTAATCCGACCAACTTAAGTCGTTGGCTCCATGGGAGGTCTCGGGTTCAAAACTCATCCAGGCAACTTTTTGCCGAAAACTCTAATTCTTTTAATAAAAATACTAAACGGACTCGGAAAATTCCCTAAAAATATTCTAAAAATTCCTAAAAATATCTAGAATATTTCTAAAACATTTCTAACTAATTTCAAGGACTTTAAGGACTTAAAATGGAAATTTTGGGGCGTTACAATCTCCCATACCTTATGAAAAGTTCGTCCTCGAACTTAGAATAATTCTGATATCTTTCTCTCATGCTGTCCTCACGTTCCCAAGTAGCCTCCTCATGCTGTTGATTCTGCCAGATGACCTTCACTAGTGGCACTTCTTTATTTCATAATCTTTTAACTGCTTTGTCCACTATCTATGTCGGTCTGCTCTCATAGCTAAGATCTTCTTGGATCTGTACTGACTGAGGCTGAATCACTTGGCTAGGGTCGTGAATACACTTCTTTAGCATAGAGACATGAAAGGTACTGTGGATAGCTGACATATCTTCTGGCAAGTCCAACTCATATGCTACCTTACCAACCCTCTTTATAATCTTGTAGGGTCCTATGTAGCGAGGGCTCAGCTTGCCCTTTTTGCCAAATCTCATCACTCCCTTCATAGGAGCGACCTTGAGGAATACTGAATCCCCAACTTGGAATTCAAGTGGCCTACAGCGTGTGTCAGCATAACTTTTCTGTCTACTCTGGGCAGTCTCAATCCTCTGGCGGATCGTCTGGATAGCCTGAGTGGTCTCATCTATAAGCTCAGTCTGGCTGCCTAGTCCTGACTCCATCTCTTTCTTCTCACCAGCTTCTTGCCAACATATGGGTGATCTGCATTTCCTGCCATACAATGCCTCATAAGGTGCCATCCTGATGGTGGCCTGATAGCTATTGTTGTAGGCAAACTCAGCTAAGCACAGAAATTTGCACCAACTACCTTTAAAGTCCAACGCACAAGCCCTGAGCATGTCTTCTAAAATCTGATTTACTCTCTCTGTCTGTCCATCTGTCTGGGGATGGAAAGCTGTGCTGAACTGAAGTCTGGTGCCTAGGGCGTTCTGAACACACCTCCAAAAATGGGAGATGAACCACCCATCTCTGTCCGAAACGATCGACTTCGGAACTCCGTGAAGCCTGATTACTTCTTTCACGTACAGCTGTGCTAACTGCTCTACTGAGTGCGATAACTTGATGGCTAGGAAGTGGGCAGACTTGGTCAATCTATCCACTATCACCCATATTGCATCGTGTCCATGGGTGGTCCTTGGGAGACCTGTGATAAAATCCATGGATATCTCTTCCCACTTCCACTCTGGAATGGGAAGTGGCTGTAGAACTCCTCCTGGTCTCTGGTGCTCTGCCTTGACTCTCTGGCAGGTCAAGCAGGTACTGATATATCTGGCCACGTCTCGCTTGAGTCCAGACCACCAGAACCTTTTCATTAAATCTTGGTACATCTTGGTAGAACCAGGATGCATAGAGTACGGGGTACTGTGGGCTTCTTCTAAAATATTCTTTCTTAGTTCCTCATCATTGGGGACGCAAAGGCGGTCTCCAAGATAGAGGATGCCACTGTCTGATACTCGAAACTCTGAATTTTCTGCCTCTTGGATCTCCTGCTTGATCTTCTGGATCTCTGGGTCTTGACTTTGCTTTCTTTGTATATCCACAAGCAGGGTTGACTCTAGAGTCAATGCAGAAAGTTGCCCAATCATTACCTCGACTCCAAAATCCTTTATTTCTTTCTGAAGTGGTAGAGACAGTGATGATAGGGACATCAGTGCTGCACCGGATTTTCTGCTCAGTGCATCTGCCACCTTATTAGCTTTACCTGGGTGGTAGAGGATTTCACAGTCATAATCTTTGACCAACTCTAGCCACCTGCGCTGCCTCATATTCAGGTCCTTCTGAGTGAAGAAGTACTTCAAACTCTGATGGTCTGTGAAGATTCTGCACTGCACTCCATACAGGTAGTGTCTCCAGAGCTTCAGTGCAAAAACCACAGCTGCTAGCTCAAGGTCGTGGGTAGGGTAATTCTTCTCATAGTCCTTGAGCTGTCTGGAGGCATATGCTATTACTTTACCGTCTTGCATGAGGACAGCTCCAAGGCCCATCTTGGATGCATCACTGTAGATGTCAAAGGCCTTGTCACTCTCTGGAACAGTCAGGATGGGAGCACTAGTCAATCTTTTCTTCAGTTCTAGGAAACTGTGCTCGCATTTATCTGACCACTCAAACTTCTGATTCTTTCTGGTCAGGGCTGTGAGTGGAGAGGCTATTCTGGAAAAGTCCTCCACAATTTTCTGTAATATCCTGCCAGGCCTAAGAAGCTTCTGATTTCACTGGCATTCTTGGGTCTACACCAGTTGCTGACTGCTTCTATCTTGGCTGGATCAACTTGAATGCCTTCTTTGGATACAATGTGACCTAGGAAGGTCACCTGATCTAGCCAAAACTCACACTTTGAGAATTTTGCATAGAGCTTCTCCTGCTGAAGGATCTGCAGCACTATCCTCAAGTGTGTAGCATGGTCCTCTGGAGTCTGTGAGTATATGAGAATATCATCAATAAATACAATGACGAATTTATCGAGATACTCCCTGAAGATGTGGTTCATCAGCTCCATGAAGACTGCTGGAGCATTGGTTACTCCAAAAGGCATCACTACAAATTCGTAGTGGCCGTATCTTGTCCTGAAGGCCGTCCTGGGGATGTCACTTTCTTTAACCTTTAGCTGATGATACCCAGAACGCAGGTCTATCTTCGAGAACACTGTAGCCCCTTTGAGTTGATCAAATAAATCATCTATTCTAGGAAGGGGGTACTTGTTCTTGATGGTTACCTTGTTCAGAGCTCTGTAGTCTATGCACAGACGCATAGACCCATCCTTCTTCTTGACGAAAAGTACAGGAGCTCCCCAGGGTGAATGACTCGGGCGATGAAGCCCTTGTCTAGTAGCTCCTGGAGTTGCTCTTGTAATTCTTCAGCTCTGCTGGAGACATACGATATGGGGCCTTTGAGACCGGACCGGTACCTGGCACCAGCTCAATCTCAAATTCCACCTCCCTGTTGGGCGGTAGTCCAGGTAGTTCTTCTGGGAACACTTCTGGATATTCGCAGACTACCCGTACATCCTCCTGCTTGAGTTCTTTCTTTGCTTCTGAGTCCACTATGTGTGCAAGAAAACCAGCACACCCTTGCTCTAGCATCTGGTGGGCTGCCAAGGCTGAGAGGAATTTCTGAGTCTTCCTCTTTGGGGCTCCTTGAAACTCGAATGGTGGTTCTCCTTCTGGGCTGAAAACCACCTTCCTTCTACGGCAGTCCACTGAAGCGCTGTACTTACTGAGGAAATCCATGCCCAGTATGATGTCGAAGTCTTGCATCGCAAGGACTATCAGATCGACATATAGCTCTCGGTCTGAAATCTTGATTGGCACAGCCCGGAGCCGCTGGGTGGATTCCATGATTTCCCCTGAAGGGAGAGTTGTCAGGAATCTGGACTCCCAACTCTCTGCAGGCACCTGTAACTTACTAGCAAAAGGTACTGATACGAAAGAATGGGTCGCCCCAGTGTCAAACAGTGTAGTAGCTAAATGCTGAAAAATAACTATTTGACCTGTTACGACCGTGGAGGCGCTGGCAGCTTCTTCCTTCGTGAGGGAAAAGACTCTGGCATTGGTTGGAACTGGTGCTGCTTCCAACCCTCCCTGACTGATCTGAGGTCCCTCCAGTATAGTAGGCATGTAGTGTAACTGAGGCTTGCCTCCATACTGTACGGACTGCTGAGGAAGTACCTTAAACTTGTTTGGGCAGTCTCTGGATCTGTGTCCCTCTTGTCCACATGAGTAGCATCCAGTTACACCCAAAAGGCATGCTCCTGGATGGGTCCTCCCACACTTAGGACAAGGTGGATACTTAGCTTGCTTGTTCTCTTGGTTTCCTTTTTGGCTGCCAGGCCACTGCTTCCTTTTGTGGTTCTTGTTCTTCCAGTTCTGGTTATTTGGCTGAGGCTTCTGGCCTCCAGTTGTCTTGTTCTCAATCAGGACTGGCTTCTGCTGTGCTTGCTGTGCCTTGATGCTATTCAGGTAGTGCTCTGAGATTAGAGCACTACTGACCAACTCCTCGCTGGTCTGGGGTCGGTGCGTCCCGCTGTTCACGTTGAGTGCTATTTCAGGGTTCAGCATGCGGAGCATCAGTCTGACTCGCTCCTTCTCTGTGCTGACTAGCTCTGGGCAGAGGCGAGCTAGTCTGTTGAACTTCGCGACTGCTTCTCCCACTGGTAGGCTACCTTGTCTGAACTCCATGAAGTCCTCGTAGTGCTTGTTGGTAACCCGCATGTGGAAGAACTCCTCATAGAACTCTTGCTCGAAATCTGCCCAGCACATCTGGTTGACTATCCTCTTACTCTTGACTCGCTCCCACCACATACGAGCGTCTCCAGTTAGGCAGAACGAGGCACATTTGACCTTCTCGACTTCTGGCCAGTCAAGAAGCTCCATTGTGCTCTCTAAAGTCTTAAACCAAGCCTGGGCATCCCAGGGCTCAGTCGTGCCTGAGAAGCTTTCGGGTTTCAGCCTCTGCCACTGGACGAGGTATGCTTCTTGTCTTCGGTTCACGGCAGGGGTCTCCTGTGTGACTGGTGGAACTTCAGCCACCACTGGAGTTTCCACTCCTGCTGTGGGTGGTGTAGGAGGCTCTGGGTGCTGATTTGCCATCAGTGTGGCGATGGTCTTCTGTTGCTCTGAAATCTGAGCTTGCATTTGAGCAATGACCGCCATCAGGTTTGGCTGTTCTGTGCCAGGCTCATTGTTATCTTGAACTGGGGTTCCGTTCCTTGCATTAGGAGCTCGGCCTCTTCTTGCCATCTAATAATGTATAAGGGAACAAGAAATCACTACTACTTCTTTAGGTATAAACTTGTCTTCTTACTTAGTAACCTAATATCCATTCTAGGGATTAAACATGATTCCGTGATACTAAGGTATTAAACATGCTTCCTTGTTCTATGCACATGTGAGTAAGTACTTAAGCATTTCTCTATACTGTAATTAAGTAAAGGAGCAATAGAAAAACTGAAACTTAAAGCTTTCTTACTTGAAGATGGCAAGGTTGATGCTGATGTGTGTGTGATGCTGGAGAATGGGAACTGCTCTGATACCACCTGTAGCGACCCGCCTTCTCTACCTTAGACGGATCGTTACTTTATCTACTTCTTGACTCTACTGCACGACTAAGAATGCGGAACTTCTTTTTTTTTCTTTTAAATCCATCTAGGGATGATATTCTAACTCTAATAGTCATGCATGATACAATGGCACACTTCTTTACATCTATAGGACTTCTCTGCAATGGTACCAGTCGACTGCGATCTGACCAGTCGACTGGTATCGGCCACAGAAAATTTCTGGGCGCGGCACCAGTCGACTGGCCTCTTGGCAGTCGACTGGTGCATCGAACAGAAGCTACTGTTCGATAGGCCAGTCGACTGATACTGAACCAGTCGACTGACACGCCTGAAAATCTGGATTTCAGATTCGAAACTCTGTTTCAAAAGTCCACCAACCATATAGTTTCAAGCCATACAAAGACACAACACCATTTCTATACTCTATATTAGTTTCCTAAACATTTTAGCCAATCAAAACAACTTCATAAACTCGAAATTAGAACTTTTTCGGAAGAAATTAAGTTATGAAAAGCTATATGAACTTTAAACTAGAGTTTTGTACCAAACTTAACTCCTAGGCATTCATAACACCAAATACACGTTCTATAACCTTACTAAAGCATTGTGAAATGTGAATGCAAGTTTCCTAAGCATAATTGAGCAATAAAAACTTGATTCAAAGGAAGACTAGCTCTATCTTGGCACATGCATCAATAGCTCCAACAAAGTATCAATATCCAAAACTACTCACACTTCTAGTCATCCAATGCAATCATAAGGATATGTATGCTAAATAAAACGACATTGAATCTTTACTTGTGGTTTTAAGACATGCAAAATATCTAAAACGCAATTACTTGGATAAAGTCTATATAATCTAACTTAAACTAAGACTTTATAATAAATGCTCTTTAAGTCCTTCATTCATCTTGTCCCAAGGACCTCACCAAGGTCAGCCACCACACACACGTCACTCAGCACCGCCTTGTCGCCTTCCTTCAGAATTGCTTGCCTTTACCTTTACCTGCAGCAAGAGGAAATGCAACTAATAAGCAAAAAGCTTAGAAGTGCAAACATGCTTTTTAAACAATGTGAAATCACATGAGATACTTTTATGCTTAAAAGAAAACTAAATCATGTATACTCAAGCATTTATAAGTCTCAACTTACTTGTTCTTGGCTTAACTTGAACTTTAGCAATTTTTTAACTTTAAATCTTTCTTTAACTTTTAGAAAACTTCTTTAAAATTTAGAAAACTTTGCTAAAGCATATACTTGAAAATAATAATCACTTGGATCCACTTAAGACGTAAGTACCATCTTATGCGCGTTCCCTAAAAGGTTGGGGTAGCGAGCCACCAATCCTAATAGAGCAGACCTTGGTCTACCAGGGCCAAGACCTAGGAATTGGACACCTGGATTTCTTTAACGACGCCCTTGGATGCCGGGTACTGGCCTTAGAAAATAAAATAGCTTTTCTTTCTTATCTTTAAATGCCTTGGCATTTTAACGTGCACCTTGTGTGCCCAAATCCCTAAGTCTTGACTTTTTGGGATTTCTTAAGGCCTTGGCCTTTTCTTTTCTTATCTTTATCTTCTCTTTTCTTCTCTTATAACTTTTCTTAGTCCCTAACCTCATATAGGGTACTTAATCAAACTTATACAAGCATGAATTAAACTAGAATTACATGCAAAATCATAATCTCAAGGAAAATTGCACTTTAATCTTTTTAACGGGAAAAACTTGCGAAAAACCGCCTCTTACTGCAGGTGAGCAGTACTTACTTCGATATCTTGGACTTACAACCAAAATTATCATCTAGGGCTCGGGAGAAACTTGAGATCTCGATGAACCGTTCGCGCCTACGCGTTCCTCTCGTCGAGACAAACGAAACGCTCCGCCCTCCTTGCTTCTTCCTTGGCCGGCGCCCCCTTAGGAGAGGAGAGGGGTCTTGGTGTGGTTTCGCCCAAGAGAGGGGAAGAGAGGGGCGGCGTGTGGCTTGGGCGAATAATAGGTTTAGTTGAGAGAAAATAAAATTTCTCTCTTTAAGTATCTATTTATACTTAGGGTATATACGTCCAACTTATAACTTAACTTAATATCTTTCTATTTTCTTTCAGCACACCCCTGCTGGGGCTCCTGGTTAATCCGACCAACTTAAGTCGTTGGCTCCATGGGAGGTCTCGGGTTCAAAACTCATCCAGGCAACTTTTTGCCGAAAACTCTAATTCTTTTAATAAAAATACTAAACGGACTCGGAAAATTCCCTAAAAATATTCTAAAAATTCCTAAAAATATCTAGAATATTTCTAAAACATTTCTAACTAATTTCAAGGACTTTAAGGACTTAAAATGGAAATTTTGGGGCGTTACATGAGGGTTATGTTAGAGACTGTGGTATTGGATACCGTAGCGATTGGCATTAGGCCAAGTGGGAGATTGTTAGTGATATGAGAGAAGTGTCCTAAGACAATCGCCTTATGATTGTAAATATTTATTTTAATAAATGATAATTCACTATTTGAGTATACATGTTTGTGTATTTGATTGGGATCTTAAACTCATCTACTGAATGTCCGCCATACAATTCACAGCATAAGAGAATTTGTGATGGGATCACAACTAGTGATTATCTCTAAATGTGCAAATGTGAAGTGTTGGAAATATCCCTAGTCGATGAGTTGATAAATACGGACATTATCAATTCTGTTGAGACTAGCATGGGTTATTCTCTAGTCAGCTGATTCTCACTGGCTGGTGACATTGGGATGTCCGGAGATAAACATGGATGCTAGTTAAGGGAACTAGTTCATTGGAGTGACTAGCTGTAAAACTTCATATGGTAATCTATATAGATTTGTCAATGAAGTTCTTACTGTAGCTTAAGTGCGATGTTCCTTTGACTTGCGGTGTTCAAGTCATCTTGGTCATGGAGACTTATACTTTAACATCTTAAGCAAGCATCTCCAAGGAGGTGTGGACCCAGGATGATTGGGTATAAGCCGAAGTGCCCGAAGATGTTTGAACAGCCTACAAAGGATTCACCACTCCTTGCGAGGAGATGTATACCCAAGCCTATCCTCGGATTGTTACTCAAAGTCTCTGGCCAGAGCATATCATGTTTAGAGTGAGAGTCTCTAAAATACATGAGAGTAATTAGAAATCCAAAGGACGAGTAAGACATTACTTGGGCTAGGTGTGACGTAGTCAGCCTAGTGGGGACTGACACCATTGACCGTGTCCTGAACCAAGTGGGTATAAGGTGGTGAAGGGAATGGGGCACGATTCATTAGAGCTGCTGAAGGGTTTTAGAATAATTTCTTCTGAGGTCAAACCGTTGATCTTTCGATTAATTGGGGATCATGATGTACTACTAGGTGCCACTCATGATCGTTCTATAATTGGTTGATTATAGACGGCCAACATAAATCGAAAGCCTATTTAGTCACATGCACTACGAGTAATCCGAGGGATTTAAAACGAGTTGAAAATTAGATTTTCCGATCAAGAGAAATAAGTCGAATCTGGGTTAGTCAGAGGCGCAATGGAAGCTAAAAATGGCTAAGTCTTTTGAAGGCTTTTTGGGCGAATTAAATGAGTTTAATTCGCGGCGTTTCGGGTTGGTTTGGCCGGCCAAAGAGGGTGTCAAAACCCCCTTTGGTGGCCGGCCACAATAAGAGGAGAAAACCAATTAATTTTGGTTTAATTAATAAAATAAATCTAGTATGATTTATTTTATAAATTATGGATAAATAAATTTGTATAAAGAAATTTATATAAATAAATTTGTAGAAATTTATTCTTTTATGGAAGATTAAAATAATCCATGAATTGGTTTATTTTAATTTTATAAAATCAATTATGAGTTGATTTTTTCATAATAAGAAAGTTTATAAATTTCTTATAAAAATTTATTCCATAATTTAAAGAGAAGAAGAATTAGTTTTATTATAAATTTGTTTATAATAAAGACTCGGCTTAAACGGAATAATTAATAAGAAAATTTATAAGATAAATTTCTTATAACTAATTCCGTTAAATCCGTTAATTCTGTTTAGAGGGAGACTTAGCAAAGGAGTTGCTACTATATAAAGGAACCAAAGGCTAGCCCTTATTCCTAATCAACTAATAATAGAGCTCTCCCTCTCTCTCTCTTAATCTCTCCTCTATTCTTCCTTCTCCTCCATTAGGGCCGGCACCCTTCATTGATTTAGGGCCGGCTCCCTCTTGGTTGCTAGGGCCGGCGCACCCTATCAACACCAAGCAAGGTTGGTGTGAGCTAACAAGAAGAAGGAGAACCCGAACAAGAAGAAGAAGAAGCGGATAGCGACTCCTCTCTTCCCGGAATTCGATTCCGTTTTCTTCTTGGTTAGTTTCCTATCTTTCCTCTCTTGATCTTTCAAGTTGTGCCTATAGAGAATCTAGTAGTTCTCATCGGCACAAAACTCATGACTTTGCGAAGTCATCCCGAAGAGAACTCGGCGTGGACGCGAATATAGGCGAAGCTTCCAAGGGACGCTACGGTTGGATCTCGTCCCTTTTCTTTGAGATACGCGAGGTATAATAGTAAATTAGTTTACTTTTCCGCAAAATTTTATTGTATGATTATGTCAACACACCATAGGGTTGCATGCTAGATACGAAGTTAAAATAATTTAGGAAATTATTTTATGCAAACTCTTCCGCTGCACGTAAAAACTTTGAATTTTACGAACTCGTATCCTTGTCGACATGCACCCGGTCCCAACAGGGTTCACATTCCCCACAGAAGAAGGAACATCGATCACTTGGGACAAATTGGATGAACCAACTCTGAGAAAGATTGAGATTGATGCCAGGGCAACAGTAATCTTACAATGCGGCCTGACCAAAGAAGAACTGAAGTGGGTCGGATCCTTCAACTGTGCCAAAGAGATGTGGGAAAAGCTAATCAATCTACACGAAGAGAGCTCCAGCATTGAGATCTTTGACTCCGGATCAGAAGACGAGAAAGAATCCATCCCCGACATCGAAATCGAACCAGAAATGGTAACTAATTTCGAATCCTTTTTTGAATTACAATTAGATAATCCAACAGATACTATAATGGTCGAGGAAGGTATAATTTCTAGTACAGAGAAAACTCCAAGAGAACCACCAAAGAAGAAGATTCAACCTGTACCCGAGTCCAACTCAGACTTAGAATTTGTTGACAAAGAAGGAGATCGACCCAATATGGTCCGATTAGCTCGTGGTCACTACAAGAATACTAGACAAACGATCGGGAGAGGTAAGCTTACAGTATTTGAAAACCCCTTATTTACCATGAATAAAATGATTGAATCTTTTAAATTAGTTAAGGCTAATTTGTTAGAAAATTTAATTCATAATATTGCTGTTTTTGATAATCCAGAATATTATTATGATTATGATGTAACATAGATCATGTTTTTGTGCTTTAATTGTAGGTTTCTTTTTATTTTATGTTTATGTTCTTTTTGCTTAAAATTAGGATTGATTAGTTTAAGGACAAAACAGTTTAACTGAAACTTGACAACATAGTATTGGGTGGAGGTGAGATGATAGTACGTTAGGGAAACCAACTCTAATAAGATCAAGTTTACTTGGTCTCTTTAGACTGGTGAAACTAGCCGAAGCTACCGATCCAAAATCCAAACTAGTTAGACCAGAACTTTTCAAAGATTAATTTTGAAAATGAAATTTCATTAAAAGGCTTTGTCAAGGAAAGGGTTGATGATCCAATAAGGCTACGGCCAAAGAAGGCCTAGTGCCTCGCCAAGACCTGGAAGCCAATTTTTGAATTTCAAATTTAAATTACTTTTTGTCAAATTTGAATCTAACACAAATATTCAGTTAATCTTAGATTCAAATATTTCTTTTCAAATTAAATTTAAAACCAATTGTTTTCAAAATTAATCTAACTTTTCAAAATTAACCATGTTTTCAAAATTAAAATATTTGTCTCATAAAACCCATAAGGTTAACATGTTTGATCACATAGAACTGGGTGAGATATCTAGGACCTAAGAATATATGTCACTATTCTTTTAAATAAAACTCAAAGTGCTTCAAAAAAAAAATTATTCAAAATTATCTCTATTTTTTTTCAAAATATTGAATTTCATGGACTCGATTTTAAATAGAATTTAGGGTTTGATTAATTTAGTTATTTGATTGGCCAAACATAACTGAGTCAACCCTAGTCAACATAGTCAAACATGGACATTAGATTAAGTTAAACGGTACAGGGGGAGTAGTTTATTCTTTTCTTTCAAAGTATTTTTGAAAAATTATTACCATTTCAAAAAGGGGTTTTTGAAAAATTGTGTTATCATACCAGATTGTATTTTCAAAAATCTATCTCCTTAAAAATGATCATACTCAAAAGGCATGTTTAAAATTGTTCCTTTAATTTTGACAAACCCTAAGACTAAGAGGAGGATTAACTTGTGGTCAACAAGCCTCCTAGGACTATGTTAGATTCAGGGGGAGCTCAAATTAAAAGAAATACTATATTTTCCAATAATCACTATATTTTTTAAAATTGTGCTTTACAAAAACCATTATTATTTCAAAATGTTTTTCGAAAACAGGGTTTCTGCTCAAATTGAATTTACTAAAAATTATATTACCATGCTAGTATTCAAAACTATTCTTTTGATTTTAGTAAACCCTAAAGACACAAAGGAAGGTCCACTTAATAATCTACAAGGACTCCGAGGATGTGTCAAATTTAGGGGGAGTCTAAACCAAAAGAAATTATTTCTAACAAGTATCTTCTTTTGCAATTATCTTTGAAATTATTAAATAATTCTTTTGATATGAACTGAACCCTAAGAACTAGAGGAAGAATACTTGTGGTCAACAAGCTTCCAAGGACTCTATCAAATTTAGGGGGAGGTCAAATTAAAAGAGTTATTAAACATTTCTAAATAATATGTTTTCATACACTATATTTTCAAAATTGTGTCGAAAACATTTGTCTTACAAAATAATATTATTTCAAAATGTTTTGTGGCTTATAAAATTATTTTTGTAATACCTTTTGAAATAATATTTACTTGGGTTGAAAAATTTCCTGGACACTTAGGAAAATGTCCTTGTAGTTAACAAGGTTTCCTAGGATTGTGTCAGACTGGAAAAGAAATCAAGTCAAGTATTCAAAATAAAATTAATTTTTATAATCTTTAAAAGTACTTCTATTTTTCAAAGTATAATGTTTTGAAAAGTACTAATACTTGTAAAGGCAATAGTATTCTAAGTACGTGAATTTTCTAAAAACTTGCCTACAAATACAAAATATTTTTTTAACACTTTTCAAAGTGGAGTTTTCATTGGTACAATTTAAGCTACTTGCTATACTTTCAGAATTATAACAAGTATTTTTTTTCAAAGCTCATAAACTCTGATACACACATTTCTTTCTTAAATCTTCTTTCAAAACCTCCTTATTGAGATATGGCCAAGGGGGAGAAAAATGGAAAAGAGAGAGAATTTTTTTTTCATTTTCATAAAAAGCTAAGTATTTCTAAGTGCTTTAAAATTGGTCTAAGAATTTTTTTAAGTACTTTAAAAACTTCTAAGTACTTCAAACTATTTTTAAGTGCCAAATGCTGTTAAAATCTCAAACTACTTCAAGTGCTTTCAAGTATGTCTAAATGTTTCAAATGTTTTTAAGTACATGTTTCTTTTCTAAGTAAAATCTTTCTTAGTAAAGTTGTCTGAGCAAAAACTTTTTGACAATTTTGACAAATGGTTCTAAACAAAGATTTTTTTTAACTTGTCTAGAATTTTTTTAAAAATACACAGAGTATTTCCAAACAAAGTCTTTTAAAATAAATTTTCTCCCAATTCTCAAAGTTGAACCATTTGTTAGGGAAATTTGGCTTCAAAATTTTGCCTAAGTAATATTCTTTTTACAAAGCCAAGTAAAAGTTTTGTAACAAAATTTAGGTTTGCAAAATTTTTTTACTTTACCTTGTTCACCCATGTTTGTTTTTGATATATGTCAAAGGGGGAGGAAGGGTCAAAGTTAAGTGTTAAGTTAAGTATTTTATTACATAATGATTCAGGGGGAGTATGAGAATTTTTTTTTTCAAATTATATTGGTTTTAGACTTTATACTGTTTTAGAATTACTATGTTTTATTGGTCTTAACCTTTATGCTTAAACTGTTGTAATTTTTACTTAACTTCGAATTGTGTTGCCATAAATCAAAAAGGGGGAGATTGTTGGTGCAGGAAGCACCATATCGAACCTTGTTTTGATATTGGCAAAGGATTCAAAGTTAAGTATCATTTGTCTTCTAACAAGTTACTCTAGTGTGCAGTAGCAAAGCCCTAGCGAAGGACTGCTAGGCAACTGGCGAAGGACTGCCAGTAGCAAAGCCCTAGCGAAGGACTGCTAGGCAACTGGCGAAGGACTGCCAGTAGCCAAGCCCTAGCGAAGGACTGCTAGGAAACTGGTGAAGGACGACCAGTATCAAATCCCTAGCAAGGACTGCTAGGTAACTGGCGAAGGACTGCCAGTATCCAAGACCTGACAAAGGATCGTCAGGCAAAAGTCCAACCAAAGGAGCGGTTGGCATCAGGTAAACTCTCCCGAGAGGAGTAGGTGAGGACGCGTTCCCCGTCGAGGGAACAGTAGGCGTCGGTTCGACCTAGGGCTCCATTTTGGAGACCAAAGTCAGAACCAAGACAGCTAAGGCTGTATAAATAAATATTTTATTGTTGCATTGTGTTTTGGACTAACCCTGGATGCAGGACTGAAGGAACGCGTGTCTGCAGCTCAGAAAACCTCAAAGGAGAGAGGCAATGGCTAAGTAGGGCGCCCGGAGTGTCCCGGGCGCCCCCAAGGTGCATACAAAACAAGGCAAAGAAAAAAGGGTTCGAATAGCTGCTGGGCGGGGCGCCCCCGTGCTCCCGGGCGCCCCCGCTGCTCCCGCGCACCCCCTGCGTCTCGGGCGCCCCCTACGTCCCGGGCGCCCCCATGTGCATGCCTCGGACCAGAAGCCTTCGAAGCCAGAAGATAAGATTTGACCCAGTCAATCCGGGCGCCCCGGTCGTTACGGGCGCCCCGGTCAAAGCGGATCCCGAAGGAAAAGGGATTAGACACTGACCGAGAATAACCCGGATCAAAGGACACGTGGGGGGCGCCCCCGACGTCCCGGGCGCCCCCTAGCCCTATATAAAGGGCCCTCGACCAAGGCTTCAAGGCATCCGTTCTCTCAACGCCTCAAAGCTCTTCTACGCTCGTGCCTTGCTCCGGAAACTCTCCAACTCGAGTCGACGACGTCCCGCTGCCTCAAAAAAGTCAATCCACTCCGGACGTCGGTAACGAAGATCGAAATTTTAATATTATTATTTTATTGCACTTATTTGTAATCAAATATTGTAAATTGTTTTGCACGTATATAGAATTGCCCAAAGTAAACGGTCAACGATCGTGGGCCTTGGAGTAGGAGTCGACACAGGCTCCGAACCAAGTAAATCGACTGTGTCTGTGTTTATGTGTTGTGTTTTCTGTTAAATTCCGCTGCGCAATTTCTCTTTACAAAAATCTGAACGATTTCCGATATTCACCCCCCTCTATCGGTTTTCTCGATCCAACACAAATCTCTCATTTGGCGGCCCCTTTAGGCTACCCTCGGCCCATTTGGCAGCCAAATCTCATTTAGCGGCCCCTTTGGCGACTCTTGGCCATGTCGTTACTCACAAGTACTTTCCACCCCTGGCCAGTGGATTTTTGCCTTTCCCAGAATTCGAACTCTAGACCTCCAGGCTAAGTACTAAAGTTTATGAATTCTGGTACCAATTGAGCTATATTCGCCAAAGTGGCCGCCAAATGAGATTTGGCCGCCAAAGGGGCCGAGGGTCGCCTAAAGAGGCCGCCAAATGAGAGATTTGGGGGTTGCTTGCGGGGACCATAGAGGCCGAGATCTCTACATAAAAAGGTGCCTTTTATGTAGCGGCCCCACCTCTATGGTCCCCGCAGGCAACTCTCTAGGCCGGCGACCCTACGGTCTTCCCACCCCTGGCAGTGGGGTTTTGCCTTTCCCAGGATTCAAACTCTAGACCTCCAGGCTAAGTACTAAAGTTCCTGAATCCTGGTATCAATTGGTACCAGGATTTAGGAACTTTAGTACTTAGCTTGGAGGTCTAGAGTTTGAATCCTGGGAAAGGCAAAAACCCACTGCTAGGGGTGGGAAGATCGTAGGGGCGCCGGCCTAGAGGGTTGCCTGCGGGGACCATAGAGGCAGGACCGCTACACATAAACACTAGCAATGGACTTCCAAACTCCTTTGCGTCAAAATACAGATAAAAGAAATAAACAAGTCAAATATTTGATGGCATATTGAATACTAAAGAGCTAAAACTGCAAACTAAACCTGATGCACAAATGAATAAATTTTGCTTAGATTAAAAAGTAACAGAATTCTAATTGATTTAACAGTAAAATTTGTTATCAGGAAGTATCAAGTTTTACATTCCAACATGTCAAGAAAAGAAAAAATTATTTGCTAGTGGCGTAAAGATGGCACAGTGACAAGGAAACATCAAGGTTTAGTAGAGGTTAAACACTATTCCTATCATTCCTCTCCATCCTATGTTAATCAGTTTTACTTGAAATTTATGAGTTTTACAAAAATAACAACTAGATTTCCATAGTATTGGACATTAATAATTGCTATAACAAGAATAAAAAATATTAAATGATATGTAAAAATAATTACTAAATGTAATATTGAAAATATGGACTTACCTCATATTCTACCTACAAAACTTGTTCAAAGCACATCAACTATATTAAAAAATATTATAAAAATAATCTAATAACAAATCTTCTTACCAATGAAAATCACACAGCACCATCACCATCATCATCACCACTATCATCATCAAAATTTGGAGGATTTTAACTTGGAGTTGAATTTAATTGAAAATTTACATGATAATATCCGGTTAGCGGAGCATTTCTTGCATTTGCCGATGTCTATCTTACTGTTGGAAATCCCTTTCTTCCATTTGTCGATCCCTTTATGATATTATGCTATTTAAATGAGCAACTTCCTCAGTTAAGTTATGGATATGTGAGTTGACATCTGGTGAGAACGAAGAAGAAATACGAGACACTATTTTGGTTTTGCTCAATGAACCCATTCCTAATATTCTTCCTCCCACTTTAGGCCCCCCACTAGCCTGCAACCATAAGTTGAAATTATTGTCAACTGACGACTCAAATCCCTCAATATGCTCACTAGCGCTTAAGCTGCTCTGTAACTCCTCTAGTTAATCATATTTTTCCTGTATTATAATTAAAAAAATTAAAAAAATTTATAATAATAATAATAATTTAAGAATACAAGAATGTAAAATTGAAGGAGATACATAAATAGATCTAAGTTATAAATTAATATTCAAAATTTATCTAAACCTTGACTGCTTTTGCTCTCTCTCTCCACTCCAAGTCTTATCTTTTTTCTGGAACGTGCGGGTAAAAGTCACTATAAATGTAGGCTCTTTTCCCAATTCCTTTGTCTAAAAAAAAATAAAATTATTGAAATTGCATGAAATAGATTTTTTTTAAAAATAACAGAGTTAAAAAAATATCAATCTTTGTATATGCTCATCAATATTAATAGAGCCTCCCTTATAAGACGCATACATCTCTCCAGAATTAAAAGATTGATTAGTTTTATTCTAATATCTCCTTTGTTTAGCCTCCTCTATTGCCTAAAAATTGGTGATCCTAACCCAATTTTTATTGGTGATGAATGGTGATTCCCCCCCCCCCCCCCCCCCCCCCCCCCCCCCCCCCCCCCGACTCTTAGCATGATGTAGTGTATGGTGAATGTGATCGCCACATTTTTTAAAAAAAAATTCTGAACTTCCAACTCAACACTAAGGTCCCAAATGAAAGAACACTACAATAGAAGAAATTATTTATATATTCATTTTTATTTAAGATATAAAATGAATGAATGACATATATATACCCTAAACTCATTCCACCAAAGCTCTCTCATCGATGGTGGAGTGCTAGTATATGACATCAAGTCTCCTCTCTAGTGGTTATTCATGATTCTATTGATCTTGTGAATAGCACGTACTGAATTAGTAAATCTATCACAAAATTACAATCAAACAATATTAAAAAAATAAAACAATTTAATTTTACTTACGAATCTCCAATTGGGACTATAGTCTCTCAAATATCTGAGCTCTCAGCTATCAACTATATGGAAGGAATCAGGACTAGGGACTCGAACAACATAGGAGAATGAGAAGGTCCCGAGGATGGTGTATGGGAAGGTCCCGGGTATGGTACATGGGAAGGTCCTGCTTGATCGGAGGGGGGCCTATGTATAGAGTCTAATAATGTATCATCAACCTGACTATGTGAGTTTAGTCTATGGCCACCTCGTTGAAAGATATGCAGAAAATTCAAAAAATAAGATTAAGTAAAGACAAATTTCAGTTATAATGATTAATATGAAAAAATTACCATATTTGATAAGAAATAAGAGAATGTGTGAGAACTGTTATGATAAGATATAAACTCTGATGACCTATAGAAAAAAATACAAAGCATTAACGGATAAATTTACAAATTTAATGAGACACTATATATATTGTAATTAATTGAGACAAATAGACTAATTGAACTAAAAGTTATATAAAAACCAAAATTTTCTAGTAAAAAGAGTATCCAACATGGTAATAAAATATTATAATTTTTGTAAAATTAAAATAGCAAAACTTACCCATCATTAAACATCAACGTCCTCAATGTCATTGTCATTCTCATCGTTGTCGTCATTATCATTGTCCTCCTCTTCATCCTCCTCCTCATCGTCGTCGTCGTTGTCGTCATCATCAATTTCACTTTCATCTATATTTATCACTACTCCGCTGGGATCTCGTAACGTTGGAATAATATACTCCTCGGTCTGAATTGTATTTGCAACTTGCTCTTGTTGATATGCAATGCCTTCCCAATGATCCTCAATTTTTTCCATTCTTTTGTTTTACAAACAGTCCGCCAATCAATTTTGTCATGTTTAAAACTGGGATATGAAGCATAGAACACTTGAATTGCTTGGTGTGCTAAGACAAATGGTTCATATTTTTTTGTACAATGTCTTATGATTGATTTCAACCAAATTATACCATGGATGCACCTTCATCCCTTTGATAGGGTCAAATAATGACACATAAATAGAATCACTCGCATTTCTGGGCCTAGATATTCTATCTCTATAATTTCATCCAGCAAACCATAAAAATCATTGCTTGCATCACTATCATTGAATGACTTAACACAAACTCCACTATTCATTATAATATTGCCCTTTCCATATTCTTTAGTATGAAAAGTATATTTATTTATAAAATATGTCGACCAAGTGCGTACTAATGCTTTTGGACCCCATGACAAATGGATTAATAAATCATGTTCAAGGTGCGCTTGATTAGCATGAACCTAAATTAAAATATAAAATTTTGTAAAATTTTCATATGTGTAAACAAATTTGAAATTGTCTACTTACAAATGATTTGAACCATGGCGTAAACTCTTCTTAGACTAAGCGATCGAACCCTTCTAGCGACAATTCAAAATATAAATTTTCGAAAATCCTAACAAAAAAACAAAATTGGAACTTTAAAAGTTATAATTAATATAAAAAATATAAAAAATATATACTAACTCGTAATATGATGATACTTTCGGATAATTTAATAAAATATATGTCTGGGATGTCTGCCATTCTTAGTTAGTTAAATATCTCTGCTTACATGGTCTCCTTGGTCGACCAAGATAGTTAAAAATTGAAAAAGTATTCAAATTATGATCAATAGGTCTCTCATCATTTCTTCCTGGTCTTCGTTGTTTACTATGCATATGAGGCTCAAAGTAATATGATGCAAAAGTTGTTACTTCTTCGACAATATATGCATTAACAATAGAGGCTTTAACTCGTACTTTATTTTTCACTATTTTCTTCAAATGATATAAGAATCTATTGGTAATAAAATAAATTGTATTAGATATATTATATATATTAAAATGAATAAATTTTGACGCAATCAAATAGTTAAAGTATAAAAGATGAAAAATTTACCTTTCAAATGGGTACATCCATCAGAAATGGACAGGTCCTCCAACTTTTACCTCATATGGCAAGTGAACCAAAAGATGTTCCATTGAAACAAAAAATGACGGTGGAAATATCATTTCCAAATTACACATAATTATCGGAATGTCTCTCTCTCTAACGTCTCCATGTGCGAATGTTTCAAAACTATTGAGCAAATATCATGTAAGAAATTGCATAACTCCATAATGACATCCCATACTAAATTTGGTAATAGTTCTTTAAAAACAGTAGGAATGAGCCTCTGCATGAATATATGACAATCATGACTTTTCAAACCACTCAATTTGCATTCCTTCATATCCACACATCTTCCAAGATTAGAGACATAACCATCTGAAAATTTCAGTGATTTCAATCATTCACGAACAACACCTTTCTGAGCCTTATTCAATCTATATTTAGCTTTGGTCCCCTACTATTTTCATCAACATCAAAAGTAATTCTATTACAAATGAGCTACATATCTTTTCTTACATTAAAATTGTCTTTGATTTTTTCCATTGATATACATCAATGTAATCAGATTATCAAAAATATTCTTTTCAATATGCATTATATCGAGATTATGATGAAACATAAGACTAAACCTGTAACGACTCAGAAAATTCTCTCAATATTTTCTTTAAAATATTGACCATGTCTAGATGGATTTTCGAGGAACATAAAGATACTAGTATCAACCTTAGTATAAGTATTCGTGATTATCCCATATAAATTAAGAAGTTAAGTACTAATGGGTCTTATGTGAGTTTTTCTAGTACCATAGTTATTAGAGGATTTTAGGTAGAATTTAATATAAATATAAATGGGTTTTAATTAGGAATATTAGCATGATCATGGGTGAATTTTAAGGGAATTTTCGGAAATAAGAAAAAAAAATAAAAATAAAAATAAATAGAAAAATAAAGTGCATGCACCAAGGATTGAACCTTGGACCTAGTGTACAACCATGCATGTACTAACCAATTCACCTAGCAAGGGAGTGCTAGTAGAGAATGAAGTGGATTTTGGTTAAGGCTTAGGGAAAACGAAGAGTCAACAAAGGAAGAGACACCATGACTCTTCACTTGCCCTCCTTAATGTGGTATAAAGGTGGCATGGGAGTTACATTTTCCTTCTCCTCTTCATTTATTCTTCTTCCTCCTTGCTCTAGCCGAAACCACAAGGGCTCTCCCCTTAGAAAAAAAAGTTCAACCAAGGACTCTATCTTGAAGACTCAAGGCTCTCTACTAGGCTACAAGGGCTAAGGAGAAGTTTGGAGTCAAGAAGGTTCTTTCTATTTCTTTATTCAAGGATTAAATCCAAGATAAGGGAAGGTAATGTTGGATCGATAGAGTCGATAGAGGGGGGGTGAATATCGACAAAAACTTTTCGGATAAAATATAAGAGAATAGGCAGCGGAAATTAAAAACACAAAGTCAACGCGAACACAGGGATTTTTTACTTGGTTCGGAGCCTAGGTCGACTCCTACTCCAAGGCCCACGATCGTTGATCGTTTACTTTGGGCAATTCTATATGAACGCAAAATCAGTTTACAGAAGAATGGATTTATAAGTACAGCACTATAAACTTTTAATAAAATATCTTCTTTTACCGACGTCCGGTTGTAAGTTGACTTTCCGGAGCAGCAGGATGTCGTCGCTCGAGTTGGGCAGTTTCCGGGACAAGGCGTGAGCACAGAAGAGCGTAGAAGCTTTTGAGCGAAGTTCATGTGAAGCTTGGGGTCGAGGGGTGCTATTTATAGCACCTAGGGCGCCCTGGACGTCGGGGGCGCCCTGCCATGTGTCACCCGATCCGCACTTCGCTCGGTCAAGCGTTATCCCACCAGAATAGGGATGAGGTTTGACCTCTGGGGTGCCCTGGTCGCAGAGGGCGCCTTGGCTGACTTCTTCCGCGCAGAAATCTCGGCTGTGGATAAAGCTAAGACTTCGCAGAGATGAGCTGGAGGCGCCTTGGCTGCTGAAGGCGCCTTCGCTGACGAGGGCGCCTTCGCTGCTGAAGGCGCCTTGCCCATTAAGCAGCCTAAGCTGTCTTTTGCTTCGCTTGGTTTTGGTTCACCTTGAGGGCGGCCTGGACACTCAGGGCGCCTTACTCAGCTGCTGCCTCACTCCTTTGAGGCTCTCTGAGTTGCAGACACACATTCCTTCGGTCCTGCATTCAGGGTTAGTCCAAAACACAATAAAATAATTAATTATTATTTTATACAGCCTTAGCTGTCTTGGTTCTGACTTTGGTCTCCAAAATGGAGCCATAGGTCGAACCGACGCCTACTGTTCCCTCGGCGGGGAACGCGTCCTCACCTACTCCTCTCGGGAGAATTTACCTGATGCTAACCGCTCCTTTGGTTGGACTTTTGCCTGACGGTCCTTTGCCAGGGCTTGGATGCCGAGCTGTCCTTCGCCCGGTGCCTAGCAGTCCTTCGCTAGGGGTTGGATACTGGCAGTCCTTCGCCAGTTGCCTAGCAATCCTTCGCTAGGGCTTGGATACTGGCAGTCCTTCGCCAGTTGCCTAGCAGTCCTTCGCTAGGGCTTGGATACTGGCAGTCCTTCGCCAGTTGCCTAGCAGTCCTTCGCTAGGGCTTGGATGCTGGCAGTCCTTCGCCAGTTGCCTAGCAGTCCTTCGCTAGGGCTTTGTATCCTGGCAGTCCTTCGCCAGGTGCCTAGCATTCCTTCGCTAGGACATTGTCTCTGCACACTTGAGTAACAACATTAGATCACAAATAAACTTAACTTTGAATCCTTTGCCAATATCAAAACAAGGTTCGATATGGTGCTTCCTGCATCAACAATCTCCCCCTTTTTGATTTATGGCAACACAATTCAAAGTTAAGTTAATAACTTACAACAGTTAATAACAGAAGATAAAAACACAATGAAGTATGAACAGAATAGATTTAAGAAAAATTCTTTATTTTTCATACTCCCCCTAAAACCCTGAGTACTTATGTTTTATTGTACTTAACTTTGACTTTTCCTCCCCCTTTGACATATATCAAAAATAAACATGGGTGTGCAAGGTAAAATTTTGAAAATTTTTGCAAACCTAAATTAAAAAACTTTTACTTACAAGGCTTTGCAAAAAGAATTTTACTTAGGTAAAGTTTTGAGGCCAAATCTTTTCTAAAAAAGTTCAACTTTGAGAATTGGGAGAAAATTTGTTTTAAAGAATTTTCATACTTACAAGAATATGCTTGGAAATACTTTGTGATTTTGAAAAATCTTTAATAATTTTCTAGACAAGTTTTTCACCAAAAAGAACGTTAAAAGGAGATAAAAGTTTAAATAAAATTCCTTTCTCTCTTTCTTGCTCTCCCCCTTGGCTATATACATCAATAAAGAAATATATAAGAGAATGTTTGTGTATCAGAGCCTATGGGTTTTGAAAACAAAAAAATACTTAGTATAATCCTTGAAAGCATAGCGAAAGCTTAAATTGCACTTTTGAAATCGAAAAAAACATTTCATACTTTGTAACTATTAGTGCCTTGGAAAGTTTTAGTACTTTTGAAAAAATAGTAGTACTTTTGAAAGATGTTATGCATATTTTGAAAATTATGCATTTTTGAAAAAAAAATATAAGTACTTTTGAAAAGTTTTAATATTATTTTCAAAAGTATTCTAAAGTCAAGCAAAATTTTCAAAGTGATAGTATATATAAGCAAAATGAAAAAGTATAGTATTTTAAAAGACAATTTATTTATGTTTTCAGCAGGATTTTAAAATTACAGTGCATGAAAACATATAATTTTTTTTTTAAAAAATATTTACTAATTCTTTTAATTTAATCTCCCCCTGAGCTTGACCCAGTCCTAGGAAGCTTGTTGACTACAAGCGATCTTCCTCTGAGTCTTAAGGTTTGATTCAAACTATAAGAATTATCTAATAATTTTGAAAAATGATTGTCAAAAATAATTTCTTTTGACTCAAACTCCCCCTAAATTTGACACATCCTAGGAGTCCTTATAGATCAAGTGGACCTTCCTCTGTGTCTTTAGAGTTTATTAAAATCAAAAGAATAATTTTGACCAACCTTCTGAGTATGATCACTTTCTAGGAGATACATTTTTGAAAACATGACTTGAAATGATAACACAGTTTTTGAAAAATATTTTGAAATAATGATAATTTTTCAAACAGATAGTAGTATAAGAAGGTTTTTGAATCAATTTTTGAAAACCTTATCGAGATGATAATAAGATTTAGAGCATAAGGTTTTTAAAAATTAAATTTTTTGAAAAGTATTAAAAGAAACTCCCCCTGTATCCGACATAGTCTGACTTTTATATAAGTTCCTTAAGGGGTTTCAGTGTGCAGGTTTGACTATGTTGACTAGGGTTAACTCAGTTTGCTAAGTTTGACAGATTAATAACTAAATCAAACAAATCTTAGATTCTATCTAAAATGTGTCTATTGTGATATTTAACATGAAATTCACTATTTTGAAAAAATAGGGTATAGTACACTAAATTAATTTGCAAAATAGAGCTTAGTTTGAATAACTTTTGCACACCTGTTTACTTAAAAGGATAGTAAATTATGCTTTTAGGTCCTAGATATCTCACCCGATTCTACGTGGTCAAACATGTTAACCTTATGGGTTGTGTGAGACAAATATTTAATTTTGAAAGAATGGTTAATTAAACCTTAGTTTAAAATGTTAAATTTGATTTTTAAGAAAATTAAAATTTAGAGGGTTAAGTTTGTTCAGTTAAATTAAATTTGAATTAATTGAATTAATTCGAATTTGATTTAATTGAGTTAATTAAGATTTAATTGGTTTTAATTGATTTAATTAAAATTTAATTGATTTTAATTGATTTAATTAATATTTAATTGAATTGATTAAGATTTAATTGGTTTTAATTGATAAGATTTAATTGAATTTAATTGATTTAATTAAGATTTAATTGAATCTGAATTAGTTGGTTGGGTTGAACTCAACTTTTAGGTCCTAAGCATCTCACCCATTTCTAAATGACAAAACAGGATATCCTTAACTGTTTTGTGAGATGCATATCTTAATAGAAAGATTTATTTTGAAAAGGTCATAATTAATTTTAAGAAGGTTAAATTAATTTTAAACCCAATTTATTTTGAAAAGAGATATTTGAGTCTAAAATTAACTAAAAATTTGTGTTAGATTCGAATTTAACAAAAAGTAAATTGAATTTGAATTTCAAAAATTGGCTTCCAGGTCTTGGCGAGGCACTAGGCCTTCTTTGGCCGTAGCCTTATGGGATCATCCACCCTTTCCTAGACAAAGCCTTTTAGTGAAATTTCATCTTCAAAATTACTTTTTGGTAACTTCTGGTCTAACTAGTTTGGATTTTGGATCGGTAGCTTCGGCTAGTTTCACCAGTCTAAAGAGACCAAGTGAACTTGATCTTATTAGAATTGGTTTCCCTAACGTACTATCATCTCACCTCCACCCAATACTATGTTTTCAAATTTCAGTTAAGTTTGTTTAGTCCATAAACTAACCAGTCCTTAAACTAATTAAAAAAATCTAAGCATAAAATAAAATAAAAAGCAACACACAATTAAAGCAAACAAAAACTGATCTAAGTTACATCATAATCGAAATAAAACTTTGGTTTTTTAAAATTAGCATGGTTATGAATTAAGTTTTCTAATGTACTAACCTTAACTAATTTATACAAATTAATCATGTTATTTGAGATAGATATTGAATTTTCAAATATTGAAAACTTACCTTCCCCGATCGTTTTTCCAGTGCTCTTGTAATGATCACGAGCTAATTGGACCGGTTTGGGTCGGTCTCCTTCTTTGTCGTCAAATTCTGAGTCTGAGTTGGACTCGGGTACAGGTTGAATCTTCTTCTCTAGTGGTTCTCTTGGAGCTTTCCCTGCACTAGCAATTATACCTTCCTCGACCATTATAGTATCTGTTAGATTATCTAATTGTGATTCAAAAAAGGATTCGAAATTGGTTACCATTTTTGTCTCAGTCAATTCGTCTTCTGACTCTGGCTCGAGTTCGCAGTCAGGTGCTAACTCAATTTCGGAGCTCTCTTCGTGTAGATTGGTTAGTTTCTCCCAAATTTCTCTGGCACATCTGAATGGTCCTACTAGTTCAAGTTGCTCCTTGGTTAGGCCACATTGTAGGATCGAAGTTGCCCTTGCATCGGTCTCGATTTGGTTGACGGTTTGTTCATCCAGTTTGTCCCATTCGATGGATAACTCATCTTCTACGGGAAGAGAGAATCCTGTTTGGATGATCCGCCATAAGTCCATGTGGGCCTTCAGAAGGGACTCCATTTGTCTTCTCTAAAAGCTGAAGTTTTCGCCAGAGAAGAGCGGTGGACGAATGCTATTCCATTCTTGATTGGCCATTTAGTTTAAATCTCGCACACAAAAAAAATAGAAATGTCCCAAGACTTGGTCTTGGATTAGTAGTGCGGGAGAAAAAAAATAGCCCAAAAAAAAAATTGCACGAATTTCGAGGCAAAATAATAATAAAATAATAAAAACAACTTATGATAAATTTTTGAAAATGATAATTTTGTCAATTCTGATTAATAATGAAAAAGTAAGATTTTAATATTTGGGAAAAATTTTGCTTAAATTAAAGTAGCACGAATTTCGAGAAAAATATTAAAGTAATAAAAAAAATTTATGACAAATTTTCAAAAATTGTTTGTTTTATCAATTCAAACTTATGGTGAAAATATGAAAATTCAAAATTGAAAAAGGCGTAAGGATATTTTAAATCCACCTACAGATATTATTTATTTAAAAATAAAAAGCGAGACTGATCGAGTGGTGTTGATTAACAAAAAGAAATGAAATGAAATAAAAAAATTTGTAAATCCGAAAAACTTTCAAACTAGTGGTTGCACCAAGTTTGAACTACCCCACTCTGATACCACTTGTTGGATCGATAGAGTCGATAGAGGGGGGGGTGAATATCGACAAAAACTTTTCGGATAAAATATAAGAGAATAGGCAGCGGAAATTAAAAACACAAAGTCAACGCGAACACAGGGATTTTTTAATTGGTTCGGAGCCTAGGTCGACTCCTACTCCAAGGCCCACGATCGTTGATCGTTTACTTTGGGCAATTCTATATGAACGCAAAATCAGTTTACAGAAGAATGGATTTATAAGTACAGCACTATAAACTTTTAATAAAATATCTTCTTTTACCGACGTCCGGTTGTAAGTTGACTTTCCGGAGCAGCAGGACGTCGTCGCTCGAGTTGGGCAGTTTCCGGGACAAGGCGTGAGCACAGAAGAGCGTAGAAGCTTTTGAGCGAAGTTCATGTGAAGCTTGGGGTCGAGGGGTGCTATTTATAGCACCAAGGGCGCCCTGGACGTCGGGGGCGCCTTGCCACGTGTCACCCGATCCGCGCTTCGCTCGGTCAAGCGTTATCCCACCGAATAAGGATGAGGTTTGACCTCTGGGGCGCCCTGGTCGCAGAGGGCGCCTTGGCTGACTTCTTCCGAGCAGAAATCTCGGCTGTGGATAAAGCTGAGGCTTCGCAGAGATGAGCTGGAGGCGCCTTGGCTGCTGAAGGCACCTTCGCTGACGAGGGCGCCTTCGCTGCTGAAGGCGCCTTGCCCATTAAGCAGCCTAAGCTGTCTTTTGCTTCGCTTGGTTTTGGTTCACCTTGAGGGCGCCCTGGACACTCAGGGCGCCTTACTCAGCTGTTGCCTCACTCCTTTGAGGCTCTCTGAGTTGCAGACACACATTCCTTCGGTCCTGCATTCAGGGTTAGTCCAAAACACAATAAAATAATTAATTATTATTTTATACAACCTTAGCTGTCTTAGTTCTGACTTTGGTCTCCAAAATGGAGCCCTAGGTCGAACCGACGCCTACTGTTCCCTCGACGGGGAACGCGTCCTCACCTACTCCTCTCGGGAGAATTTACCTGATGCCAACCGCTCCTTTGGTTGGACTTTTGCCTGGCGGTCCTTTGCCAGGGCTTGGATGCCGAGCTGTCCTTCGCCCAGTGCCTAGCTGTCCTTCGCTAGGGCTTGGATACTGGCAGTCCTTCGCCAGTTGCCTAGCAGTCCTTCGCTAGGGCTTGGATACTGGCAGTCATTCGCCAGTTGCCTAGCAGTCCTTCGCTAGGGCTTGGATGTTGGCAGTCCTTCGCTAGGGCTTTGTATCCTGGCAGTCCTTCGCCAGGTGCCTAGCATTCCTTCGCTAGGACTTTGTCTCTGCACACTTGAGTAACAACATTAGATCACAAATAAACTTAACTTTGAATCCTTTGCCAATATCAAAACAAGGTTCGATATGGTGCTTCCTGCACCAACAGGTAAGACCCCCTCACCTGTGGTATGATAGCTTTCAAGATATTTTTCATGATCTAAGTTCTTATTGGCATGATATGTTGAAAAATCCATGGATTAGGACTTGTGAAGGTTTCGGCCAAGCCATGTTTTGGGCTAAAGATCATGTTAAGGACCTCTTTTGTGGTTTCAAATGTTTACTCATGATAGGTTAAGCATAAAAGTATGATTTTGGAAGTTTTGTAGCACCCTAAAAACCCCCTAGGGTTTCGGCCACATCAAGGTTAAAGGGCTAGGGTAAACTCCAACCTTTCCAAGCATGATTAGTATGTTTCCTATGGTATCTTATGGGTAATAATGGTGATTTATATAAATTTTCCTATGGGCGTGTTACCCTTCTAGGGTTTCAGCCAACATATGGGTTAGGCCTAGGACTTAGGGTTAAGTCCAATCAAGGGTTCAAATGGTTTTCCATGGCATGATATGTAAGGTATGGGATGTTAATCATGACCTAGGCAAATTTTCTATGGACCCATGTTCTCTTAAGGTTTCGGCCAAGACCCAAACCTAGGGTTTGGATTGGGTTAAGGTCTCAAGGATGCATGTTTATAAGTCACCATGATGTTAGTACATAGTTAAGCATGATGTAAGGATCTTTATATCACTAAAATCTTAGTTTATGTGTTATGTAACATGACCTTGTATGTTAGATTTTATGTTATGCTTTACTCATGAATAGTTAGATCATATACCATGAATATATGTAATTGATGTAGGAGTATGTTATGATAAATAGAATGATGCATGTAGAAGGTTAAATGCTTATAATAGATGTATGTGTATTGAAGGTCTATGCATGTCCTATGATGAATGCTATGTACTTAGGAAGTATACACCATGTTCATATGTATTTTACCATGCATGCTCTATGATGGATATTAGGATTATGTATGTTAGATGAAATGTATCATGTGTGAAGTGCATGTTTATTTATGTATCATGATCATGCAAGCTTTATGAACCAAGATAATGTTTATGCCTGGAGACATGATTATGCATGTATGTCATATTTTATGAATAAAGAAGATGGATGAAGATGATGGTTATGCCTTAAGTATGAATGATAAGTATGAACGATGAAGGCATAACAATGATATGAAATAAGTATGAATGTTAAGTATGAATGACAAGTATGAATGATGAAGCATGCATAGTTATTTTATTTTTATGAATGGGCTTGTACCGGACCGAAGTAAGGGTCCAAGGGATGGGCACCTCAAGAACGCCCCGGTTCTGGACTACCGAAGCTGTCCACGGTTCTGGGACTACCGAAGCTATCCAACAGGGATGGGTACCTTAAGAACGCCCCGGTGTTTGGAACTACCTTAGATGTTCCTACCCTAGTAGGTCGGGGCTCGCTACCTCATATTTACTTAGGGATGCACACTTATGATATATGTATGTGGTACAAGCCGGGGACCCCAATGATGTTATGTTTATGTTAAGCATTTAAAAGTATGATTTTAAAACTAAGCATCCTTATGTAGCAAATGCATTTTACTCATGCATTCATTCATGTTATGGATCACGCCAGGGTAGGTATATTTTATGCTTATGTTATGTTAAGGCCATGCTCATGTATGCTAAGAATTATGCCATGAATAAGTATGTTCCATGTTCATGTATGCTAAGAATTATGCCATGAATAAGTATGTTCCATGTTCATGTATGCTAAGAATTATGCCATGAATAAGTATGTTCCATGCTCATGTATGCTAAGAATTATGCCATAAATAAGTATGTTCCATGTTCATGTATGCTAAGAATTATGCCATGAATAAGTATGTTCCATGTTCATGTATGCTAAGAATTATGCCATGAATAAGTATGTTCCATGCTCATGTATGCTAAGAATTATGCCATGAATAAGTATGTTCAATGCTCATGTATGCTAAGAATTATGTCATGAATAAGTATGTTCCATGTTCATGTATGCTAAGAATTATGCCATGAATAAGTAGGTTTCATGCTCACGTATGCTAATAATTATGCCATGTTAAGTAGGTTTCATGTTCATGTATGCTAAGAATTAAGCCATGATAAGTATGTTTCATGCTCATGTACGTTAAGAATTACGCTATGCTAAGTATGTTATAGACTTATGTTTATGTTATGAATCATGCTATGTCAGTTGTTCAAATGCTTATGACTTACACCAAGATTATGCTTATGTTTTATGTTCAGAATTATGTTATGTCAGATACCTGATATGTTTATGTTTAAGTGACGTATGGTTTTAGTGAGTAGGAAAGGGTCTTACTAAGCCTGTGTGCATATAGTCTTATTTTCCTCGTACCGCAGATCAAGCAAGAGGTTACTAAGTAAAGCAGCAGGAGAGGCAAGAGCATGTGTGTGTATGGCGGTGACTTGGCAAAGGATCCTTTTATTTACACATATTGCATGTCTTGGGTTTTGGAAATGCCTCCTTAGATTCTATGCTATGTTTATAATGGTTATGCCTAATGAATGACTTAAGACTTATGATGCTATGTTTACGGATAAGTTACTTGCTACTTACGATGATGATGATTAAGTTATGGAATGGTTAGGTTATGATGCCATGCATGTCGTTAATATGCTAAGTCCAATGACACTAGGTCCATGAATGACAAGTTTAGGCATGTATAGATGTTTCATGTATTAGTTGCATGGTTAAAAGCATGTGTAGAAGAAAAAAAATTATTCTGCTGCATTAAGATGTTTTATATATACATGTATGTTAAGCGTAATGATGTCTTTCTCGCCACACCGTAAGGTGTGGAAAAAAGGCGGGCGTTACAAAACCAATATGGTAAATCCCAAAATATACTCTTTTTAGTCCATTTATGTGTACTTCCATACGTATATGTTATACCATATGGTTCTTCAATAACACATGGAAAGTTAACCACTCGGTACCAAATCTATTCGCCTGTTAATCTCAATGGTGGGGTGTTCTTTCAATTCTATTCTTAGTGAATTTATTTTTATTCCTTCTGAAATTATGAGCTAGTGGTAAAAATTGTCTATGACAATCAAATAACTAGCTTTCTTCCCATGTTTTAATTTGATTGACTTTGATCTCTCCATACATATTAGGCATCCTAAGATCCCAAAAATACTCCAACCCGAAAGCATACCATAAGCAAGAAAGTCATTTATTATCCAAAGAAGAGTTGCCTTCAACACAAACGTCTGATTTGTATGTGTTGATGCAGTCTGACCCTAATTGTTGTTTTGGTGTTTGACACCGATTTAAGTTTGATTCAAGTTTGGGGATATTCGGATTAAGTCCAGGTGGATCGGGAGATCGCACGCTGGCATGTGAAAAATCCTAGCTTGGAGGGCTAGGTATGAAAAGTCCTAACTTGGAGGGTTAGGCATGGAAAAATCCTAACTTGGAAGGTTATGTGTGGAAAAGTCCTAGCTTGGAGGGCTAGGTGTGAAAAGCCCTAACTTGGAGGGTTAGGTGGGAAAAAGTCCTAGCTTGGAGGGCTAGGTGATGGAAATCCCGGTGAGTGAAGTCGTGTCCTGGTGAGTGAAGCCAGGTGATGGAAATCCCGATGAGTGAAGTCGGGTCATGGTGAGTGAAGCCAGGTGATGAAAATCCCGGTGAGTGAAGTCGGGCCCTGGTGAGTGAAGCCAGGTGATGGAAATCCCGGTGAGTGAAGCCGGGTCCTGGTGAGTGAAGCCAGGTGATGGGAAATCCCGGTGAGTGAAGCCGGGTCCTGGTGAGTGAAGCTAGGTGATGGAAATCCTAGTGAGTGAAGCTAGGTTGAAATCCCGGTGAGTGAAGCCGGGTCCCGGTGTGTGAAGCCGGGTGCCCGAAATCCTAGTGAGTGGCTAGGTTGAAATCCCAGTGAGTGAAGCCGGGTCCCGGTGAGTAAAGCCGGGTGATCGAAATCCTGGTGAGTGAAGCCAGGTCCTAGCTTGGAGGACTAGGTTGAAGTCCCGGTGAGTGAAACTGGGCACGGAGTCTTGGTCCGGGGGACTAAGAACGAGTCAGAGAAGGGCTGGAGGCTTGTTCTCGTGACTTAGAGTGGATTTGACCTTGCCTGGATCGGTCTGGTGACCGATCAGGGAAGTTGGCACGGAGTGTGAGATCGATGTAGGCGTGCAGAGGGGGGGGGGTGAATGGCACTTGTTCGAGATCTTTGAGCTCTGCAGTCTTGTTAGCACAGCGGAAATAATGTATAAGAAAAATACAGAACAATACTAACAGTTTCAGTTACTTGGTATCCACCCAGATGGGTGACTAGTCCAAGGATCCACGTCGCGAGCCCACTTTTCACTATTGAAAAGTCTCCTTCAGGTGGAGAAACCTTTACAGCAAGAGCTTCCTCTTTACAGATGTAGAATTGAGATGGAGGAAGCAAGGAATCACTTTACAATTCGGCAGCACTTCGTTACTGTACGGAACGGTACAGACACGTGTAACGAAGCCTCCTTTTATAGGTGAAAAGGACAGGTTCGCAACCTATCCAAGCACCCACCAGTCGACTGCCCCAGGGCAGTCGACTGGCCCGGCATTAAATGCCGGCCAACGGCTAGCAAACAGCTAGCCAATGGCTAGTTCTGGGGTTTACCAGTCGACTGGCCCGGCATTAAATGCCGGCCAACGGCTAGCAAATAGCTAGCCAACGGCTAGTTCTGGGGTTTACCAGTCGACTGCCCTTTGCCAGTCGACTAGTCCGAGGCTGCGAGCTCTCTGTGGGTTTTGGCAGTCGACTGCCCCAGGGCAGTCGACTGCCCTGCCTCCCAGCTTAGCTCCAGCCACTCCGATCCTTCTCCTTCGCGTATGCCTTCAGGTCTGCTCCCTTGGCTCGCCCCTTGAAGTCCTCTTACTCTGGCTATCGTCCCTCGGATGCGCACACAAGCCTTCCCTCGGCTTGCCTTCATGCCACCCTTCACGTGTGCCCTTTGAAGTCCACTTCCCGGCTTGCCCTTGAAGCTCTCCTCCCTCGGCTCTCGTCCCTCGGATAGGTCCACCAAGTGTGATTCTCCAAGTCCTGCAAACTCAATCACACAAATCAAATACAACATAACACTCTAACTTTAAACTTATTTGCCCACACATCAAAACCATGATCTTCCAATCATTTAAAGGGCTGATTGTCTCAACAATCTCCCCCTTTTTGATGTGTGGCAATATGTTTAAGTTAGAGATAAATAGCAGCAATAGCAATAGCAAAAGATAGCAATTGAAACATTATGAGACATAATAAACCTTAAGAGGTAACCTCCCCCTTAACCTATGTCCTCTCCACAGTTTCAGTTCTAATTATATTCCAAGTTAAGTTTCCACTTAACAACATCAATAAGAGTGTAAGACATATCCGAACCTAAGAGGCACCTCCCCCTTAATCAATGTCTTCTCTCCAAGTTTTATCCTTTCAAGGTCTAAATTGGATAAAATACCTAAACTCATTCATTTTAAGTCAAAGTTATAACTTAAACCGCTCATTCTCCCCCTTTGACACCATCAAAATGATTGCCTCAAGCAACCAAACCCTATGGCATCAAATGTGAGATTTTCTGATTTCTAAATTTTTCCACAGCAGCTGAAAATTGCCGTACCAGTCGACTGCCCATAAGGCAGTCGACTGATACGCTATCAGTTTGAATTTTCAGGTTTTCAGCCGAAATTCAGAAACTCCCAGAAAATTCCAGAAAATTCAAAAAATTATGAAATTTTGCGTACATGTTTGAAATGTTATACTCTATCAGGAAAAAATAATAAACCATATAAAATTTCAAGCATGCACGTCTTTTGATAAAAACCCAAAAGATTTCAAAAACACTACATATGGTATCAACCTTTGAAACTAGTTTTGCAAATATGTGGCTTTTAAGAGCATGGCACAGTATGTAAAATATAAAATGGTTTTCAAAGGTTTAAAATGTCCAACTATTGACTTTGGCAAGATGTCCATTGATTGAACACATGCCTCCCCCATAGTTGGTCTAGTTTTAATATTTTGATACTCTTAATGGTCCAACAATGTGCCACAAGCACAGGTGAGCCAAATGTATCACCCTAATGAATCAAGCACCCTTTTTCAAAGCTAATGTGTTCAACTTCATTCTATATTTTCATAAAGCACATTCCAAGGCCTCTTCTTAAGGATGTAAATTCCGATTCGGGAAGAGGCTTGGTAAAGATGTCGACTAGGTTCGACTTGGACTCAACATAGTGTAATTCTATGTCTCCCCTTGCCACATGATCTCTTATGAAGTGATGTTTCACCTCAATGTGCTTTGTTCTAGAATGGTGAACCGGATTTTTAGTTAAGTTGATTGTGCTTACATTATCACACAAGACTTTGACCTTGGTGTAATGTAGCTCATAATCCTCTAAGGTGTGCATGATCCAAAGGAGTTGGGAAACACATCCACCCATTGCCACATATTCTGCTTCCGTTGTTGATAGGGCAACGCATGGTTGTTTCCTACTACTCCAACTAACTAATGAGGACCCAAGAAATTGACAACCTCCACTTGTACTCTTCCTATCTAACTTGCAACCCGCATAGTCCGAGTCGGTGTATCCAATTAGGTCAACATTTGGGGTTCTAGGATACCAAAGTCTGACATTTAGGGTTCCTTTCACATACCTTAGGATCCTTTTGACTACAATTAAATGGGACTCTTTTGCACAAGATTGGTACCTAGCACACATACCAACCGCAAAAAGTATGTCGGGTCTACTAGCGGTTAGGTATAGGAGGCTACCAATCATGCTCCTATATTGTTTAGAGTCTACCATTTTACCTTCAAGATCACTCTCCATTTTCATATTGGTTCCTATTGGTGTAGACGCTTCCTTAGCATGTTCTAAACCAAATTTCTTTAGCATCTCCTTAGCATATTTGGTTTGAAACACATGTGTACCTTCATTTGTTTGCTTAACTTGAAGGCCTAAGAAAAAGGTTAATTCTCCTACAAGGCTCATCTCAAATTCATCTTCCATACATTTGATGAATTCTTGTAGGAAGTCATTATTTGTTGACCCAAAAATGATATCGTCCACATAGACTTGGGCAACAAATATGTCCTTATCTTTAGATTTTAGGAACAATGTAGGGTCTATTGTTCCTCTCCTAAACCCCTTAGACACCAAAAATGAAGATAGCCTCTCATACCAAGCCCGGGGAGCTTGTTTCAATCCATACAAGGCTTTTCTTAATTTGAATACGTGTCTCGGATAGTTCGGATCCTCAAATCCGAGGGGTTGTTCTACATACACCTCTTCCTTAATGATCCCATTAAGGAATGCTGACTTCACATCCATTTGGTGAAGTGTAAAACCCATGTGAGCGGCATAGGCTAGTAGAATTCTAATTGACTCTAGCCTAGCTACGGGGGCATAGGTCTCATCATAATCTAATCCCTCAACTTGGTTGAAACCCCTAGCTACTAATCTAGCCTTGTTCCTAGTGATTTTACCTTGGTCATCTAATTTGTTTCTAAAGACCCATCTCGTTGTTACAATGGTACAATCGGTGGGTCTAGGGACTAACTCCCAAACTTCACTCCTCTCAAATTGGTTTAGCTCTTCTTGCATGGCCAACACCCAATTAACATCTCCCAATGCCTCATCAATGGTCTTTGGTTCTAATTGGGAGATTAGAGCTATTTGGCTAGTCTGATCTCTAAAATAGGATCTAGTTCTTACACCTTGAGTGACATCACCCACAATTTGGTCAATAGGGTGATCATGATGATGTCTCAAGGGCCTAGAGATTGTAGGTTCATTTACTCCTTCTTCCTCATCCTCTAGGGCACTTCTTACTCCCCCTTGATCATTGCCCTCCAATTGTAGGTCTTGAAGTCTTTGGGCAAGGGGTTGGACTTCTTCTATATCCTTATCAATTGAGGCCTTCCTAGGGTAGGTACTAGTGGTTTCATCAAATTTGACATTTGAGGACTCCTCAATCACTTTTGTCCTCTTGTTGTACACTCTATAACCCCTACTAGTCAATGAGTACCCTACTAGGATTCCTTCATCGGCCTTTGACTCAAATTTTCTTAGATCGTCTTTGGTGTTTAAGATGTAAGCTTTACATCCAAAGACCCTAAAATAGTGGACTTGGGGTACCCTTCCATTCCAAAGTTCAAAAGGTGTTTTTCCTAAAAACCTATGTACCAACACTCGGTTTTGAGTATAACAAGCGGTGTTAACCGCTTCGGCCCAAAAGTAGCTAGGAAGAGAGTATGCATTAAGCATAGTCCTAGCGGCTTCTTGTAGGGCTCCATTCTTTCTCTCAACTACCCCATTTTGTTGAGGAGTCCTAGGGCATGAAAACTCATGCTTGTACCCATTTTCAACACAAAATTGTGTGAAGTTAGCGTTTTGGAACTCCCCACCATGGTCACTCCTAATTCGGTTTATTTTGGTATTCTTTTCATTTTCTACCCTTTTGCTAAAACCTATAAATATGTTTAGGGTATCATCCTTGTGTTTCATGAAGTGAACCCAAGTGAACCTAGAAAAATCATCTACTATAACTAAGCAATACTTACTTCCTATAAGCGATGGAGTGCTATGACAATCAAACAAATCTATATGTAAAAGTTCTAAAGGCAAGGAAGTGGTAATTAAAGTTTTACCTTTGTGTGATGCCTTGGATTGCTTACCCTCTTTACATGCATCACACAACTTGTTCTTTTCGTACTTGATCATTGGGAGTCCCTTCACCAATTCTTTCTTGGCCACTCTTGTAATGTTCCTCATGTTGACGTGTCCAAGTCTCCGGTGCCATAACCACCCTTCTTCTTCTTTGGACATGAGACACTTAACAACATTGTTAGTAGCATAGGATAGATCAAGATAATACAAGTTTGCTTCTCTAAACCTTTCTAATATGATAGTGTTTGATTCACATTGTCTAATCACACATTTCTTATCATGAAATTCTACTCTAAACCCGACATCACATAATTGACTTACACTTAACAAATTGAACTTCATATCCTTAATCAAAAGTACCTTATGAATTGAAATAATGGGAGATACCTCAATTGTGCCCCTACCAATGATCCTTAACTTTCCACTGTTCCCAAAGGAGACCGTCCCTTCTCTTAGGTAGCTAATAGTGGTGAACTTGCTCACATCCCCGGTCATGTGTCTTGAGCATCCACTATCTACTATCCACAAGGTTGGGGCCTCCTTCACCTTTACCTAAACAACACGAAAAACACACTCTTTTGGTACCCAAATCTTTGATCCATAAGCATCATTTAAAAATTTCTTAGGTACCCATGCCTTCTTTGTAGTTCCCTTAGTCCCTAGTCTTCTAGATGCACCAATCCTACCGATAAGTGAGACAAAAGCTACTTCCTTGGTCTTAGGCCTATAACCTAATCCGGCCTTGTTGTATACAACCCTTTGACTGTTTATGATCATGTCAAGGTTGCTTGATCCTACTTGAAATTTTCTAAGTGCTTTTGTGAGGTCATCTATTTGTTTCCTTAACTCCTTATTTTCATTTTCAGTATGTGAGTCATGTAAAGAAGTAGAACTAGCATGCAAATCCTTCAGTCTAATAGTTTCTACTCTAAGCATGGCAATTTCTTCCTTAAGATCCTTAATTTTGTTTCTGGCCTTAGCTAAATCCATGTTAGTGCTAGTAATAATTTTCACTAAAGTAGAAGAGGGTAAGTTGTATACCTCACTTACCGAAGCCTCTGACTCTAATGATGATGAGGTGGAGGAGCTCTCATCTTCACTGCTTGAACTCCGTTCATCGTCTGAAGAATCTGAACCATCTTGTGCCATAAGAGCGAAGTGGGAGGCTTGCTCTTCTTCTTCCTCAGAGGATGAGGGATCGTCCCAGGTGGCCTTGAGGTTTGTGGCACTCTTCTCCTTTCCCTTTGACTTCTTCTTCTCGTTCTTCTTCTTCTCTTCTTTCTTGTCCTCCCTCTTCTTCAACTAGGGACATTCATTCTTCATGTGTCCCTCTTGGTGACAATTGTAGCATATGATCTCCTTGGCCTTACCCTTACCTTTGGCCCCTTTCCTAGCATATGATTTGTTAGAAAAACTTTTAAATGCCTTACGAAATCTTCTTACCATGAAGGCCTCTTGGTCACTGTCCATGGAGCCACTTGACTCCTCCGAGTCTAAGGATGATGAATAGATTATCTTCTTCTTCTCCTTTCTCCTTTTCTTCTCTTTCTCTGCAACAAAAGCAATACCTTTCTCTTTTGCCGAAATGTTAGCTTGCTCGTGCAGTTCAAATTCACAAAATAAGTCGTCTAATTTAACTAAGGATAAGTCCCTCGACACCTTGTAAGCATCAACCATGGATGCCCACAGAGTGGTCCTTGGGAAAGCTTGTAATACATACCTGACGATGTCCCGATTTTCGATTTTCTCTCCAATTACATGGAGCTCATTGATCACTTCCTTTACTCTTCCATGCAGCTGACTGACGGTCTCGTTGCTCTTCTTGGAGAGTGATTGCAGTTGGGCCACCAACAAGTCCTTCTTGGCTCTTCTGGACTCGTTTGACCCCTCGTTCAGTTCTACCAACTTGTCCCATAGCTCTTTGGCGCTCTTGAACGGCCCCACTTTGTTCAGTTGCTCCTTAGAGAGCCCGCACTGCAGTGTAGTGGTGGCCTTGGCATTTGATGCGCCTCTTCATCACTTCTTTGGACCATGTTCTCATAGGAGTGGATCTCCTCTTTCATCGACGGGCGCCTCGAAGCCATCTGCAACACTTATCCAAGTTCTATGTCATTCATAAGATAGTATTGCATTCTACCTTTCCAGTACGCGAAGTCGTTGCCGTCGAAGAACGGTGGTCGTGCGGTGGAGTATCCCTCTTGAAACGCCATTTCAGATGTTCTGGTTGATTGTTAGATCTTCCAAAACGCACCGGCTCTGATACCAACTGTAGGATCGATGTAGGCGTGCAGAGGGGGGTGAATGCACTTTTTTCGAGATCTTTGAACTCTGCAGTCTTGTTAGCGCAGCGGAAAATAATATGTATAAGAAAATAACAGATGCTAACAG